>JAWZYV010016017.1:0-77506 GCA_038373885.1 Cheiracanthium punctorium
CTGATCCAATCTTCGGGTTTTGTCTGTTGATATTATGTCTTTTTTTACGAATAAGCCTTATTAGGGGCCGGATGCCTCATACGAAAAGCGAGCGTAGCGAGTCTGGGGGCCTTGGCCCCTAGTCTTTTAAAAAATATATTATTGCTTTTTCTTTTTCTTTTGAATGTGACTCAACCTTCCTCTGTAAGCCTGGTGGCATACTTTGTAGCACACGAGATACTTTGTTTCTTTTATGGATCAAAAGAAAAGAAGAAAGGTCAAAATAAAAATATCTACATTTCTTCCATCTTTTTGTAAAAATGAGAATGCGCAATAAGATTCTACTTTTTTTCAAGTATTTCTTATATAAAAGATAAAAAACACATAGTTCTGTCTCTTGATGCAACAAGCACTTTTGTGATTGCTTTTATGGCTTCTACTTATTTAAATTGCGCTTTATCAAAATATTAAGTAAAGTTTTTAGGTTTCTCTTCTGCTGCGTTCTTTCAGAAGAAATATGTAGGTTAAAAAATTCTCCTTTCAACGATTGTATAAATGCTTTCTTGGATTTCAGATATTTATTTTAGACGTATAAGTTCGTAGAAAATGCGAAATGCGTAGCGATGCGAAAAATAAAATGGTGTACATCTACACGTGAAAGGGATGAAAAGAAGAACTTGGTGTGCATAAAATACGATGGTTTCAGTGTGGAACTTATACACATTTTTATAATATAATCAACAAACATATTTTATGATTATTTTAATTTACTTTTGATTATTCACTGGTATTTAATCTTATAAACAAGTAAAACTGAAGACTTTTACAGTGAAACCCCGATATAATGTTACCCGCATTTAACGTTTCATCGGTTATAACATCATTTTCTTTGGGTCCAAAATATTTTCCTATACTTTTAATGTTATAAAATACCGTTAATAAAATTATATGTTCCGCATTTAACGTATTTTCGGAATATGATAGCTCGTATGATGGTCGGAATGCCAATGAGAAAACACATATAATTTTCTCAGCGATCCAAGCAGTGAAAATAGTGAAAGCGTTTCTTTCAGGAATTGAAATTCAACAACCGAAACAAAGCAACCGATTTTTTTCCTTTTTTTTGTCGAACTAACTTTTAAATTATCGTGCAACAACAAATTAAATACTTATAACAAATTACTATTTAATGCATTGTCAGCACTTTGTTTTTCTGTAACCTCGATTTGGAATTTTCCTGCATATAATCCTATTCTTTTTTGGTCCCTTTAATGAAGTTAAAACGGAGTTTCACTGTAAATATATTACTTTTGTTTTATGCTTGCTGTCGAGTTAAGTACTATTTTAAGCTCAACAAAATTCCTAGTTTTCCTGCAAATATAAATAGCTAGATACCAAGTTTTGTCCAAAGCGTACTTATATGTTATAAAGGAAATGTTAAAAATTATAATTCATTCAATTTGTTTGCACATGATTAGTTTTAGATGTCCATGCTTACATTTGATTCCATACGTTTAATAGAAAAAGACTCGATTTAAGTATAATACTGTTACGCTGGTTTCCTTTGGGAGTTTTATATTTCATAATGTCTTCTCGTATTACTTGGAAATAAATAACAGTAATATCCTTTAACTGTGTAAAACCAACACCTCCTAGACATAGGAAGCTTAACAACTGTTACGTCACCAACCTTTCATGCCATCAGTAGATCTTCAAAAATGACGTCATCAGAATCTTATTTTCATAAAGTTAAACTATTTACATTCTGGTGAATTTACTCACGCATAACAGCCCGCATTTTAATGATTTGAGATAGAAACTTTAATTTACGATAAAGGGTAAGTTTTTCCTGCAGCTAAAATGTAATGTAATAAGGAAATAAATCATAATGAATTGTTTTGTATCCCAAAGGATTTTAATTTTTATATTTAACTTAAGACATTTTCTAATATTTGTAGCATTCACCAGAAAGTTTAAATAGTTTTACTTTATGAAAATAAAACCGTGATGGCGTCATTACTTGAAGGCCTAGTGATGACGTCAAATATTCAGTTTTTAGGCTTTCTATATGTAGGAGGTGTTGGTAAAACTCAGAACTTGCTGTGGAGTAACAAACGTTAACGCTACTACAGAGATAAACTAGAAATCATTATAGTTTATGCATTTACGCACATATATGCATAATATAAAATTGATGCCGGTACAAAAATTTTGTTTATATTGTCTTATAAAAGAAGCTTTTTCTGGCTCTTGCTTAGTAAGAGACAGATGTCGAAAACAGACATTTCATTTGAAGCCAAGTAAAGTCATTTTATCAATAATGCATAGAAATATGTGCAATCAGCAGTTTTTGCTGTTTCAACAACATATTTTTTTTTTCGGAATGACTTCAGTTTCTCAAATTCTACAAGTTCGATTTCATTATTATTTTTTTTAAAGAGGAAACGACTTTTTAACCACGAACATTTTATCTGTGGAAATGAATAAAACCAGATAGTAGAAGTAAATGGTTCAAAAAGAAGTCTATTTAAAAGTTTATACTCGAGATTGGATCTGGAAAATTTTACAAACATAGGGTTTAACGATGCTGATCAAATGAAAAATTTCTTTCTGGTTTCTTGTTTTTTAATCACAGTGCGGCTAGTTTGTTAAATCCATTAAAAAATTTTTAGTGTTATTTCCAATTCAAATTAGTCTTTATAATTAAAGTGGTGCTTTTAACATTTATTTAAAGTACTATTGAATTTGGTTTAAGAAAGCTTTTGGAATCAGAGATACATTTTTCAAACAGAATAATTAGTAAGATTGTTTTTAAAACACAACATGATTTACAAAAGAGTTTTAATAGCAAAAAATCGCTATTGTTGCTTCTTACTGCAATTACCCATTCATTTTGTATGTATATTCGCAGTTTTTATAATGAAGGTATTACCATCAATCGCACTTACAGTGTGTTAAAAAAATGCTGTTTTTGAATTTTGTGAAGCTTTGTATGGTGGTTTTGCAGGATATCAGTACCAGAATAAAAATGGCTTAAGCATTGTGTTGTTTGTATTTATTCATATATATATATATATATTTAATAGACGATTCATGAACGGTCGTCACATTATATTTAAGAGAGAACTTTTGTATAGGCATGACTTACACGTAAGAATACACCGGCGATACTTTATAAAGTTTCATTTATGTTACTAAATGGTATGTTTTCCCAACTGTCCGGCATCACACCGGACAATTAAACTCTATTCCCATTAGAACATTGAAAGTGAAGCAGCACTGACTTGGCCTGTGTTTGGGAGAGTGAACTCCTCTCTCGACCGAGTCAGCTGTGGACGGTGTACGCTAATTAGGGATTGCAATCCGAAAAACCGGATACGGTAATCCGGCATCATTAGACGTCTATCGGATCCTTTAGCAGTTTACCGGATCCGGTAAACAAAGGAAATGGCTACATATGCAACTAAAAAAAGATATGACTGCATATGAAAACGAAGGAGTTCGAGGGCAATACTTGTTTTATAATTTGTTGACAGTAAAACCGCTACATGTGTAGATGCTGAAAGGTCCTTTTTAGCCGCTGGCTATATTTGTAACTCTCAGTCGATTTGCAGATGACACGATTAACTCGATTTGTATCCTACGATCTTTTTTAAAAAAACAAGCTTGATTTTTTATAATCGTTATAACCAAATTAATTATTCAAAGTGACTTTATTGAAAAATACTCGATATTGTGTGATAATTGTTCCATTCATTAAACATATATATCATAACTGTCATCATAATTATAAGACTTCGTAGCGTGACGAAATTACATAATTATTGTAAACTCAATTGATTTAGATTTAGGTAATATAAGAAACTTACATAATGTGTTGTAAAATACAAGATAATTTTCATTGATGTCATGTGTGAGCTCTATAAGACTGAGCTTAAAATATTATTGCTAAATATTATATTTATAATTAAATATATTTTATAATTAAATATTATATTTATAATTAAATATAACTGTCGGGACGGATTGCAATCTCTAACGCTGATTGGAAGTGGTTCACGTAAAATTTGTTGTGTATCCAACGTACTCCACGTTCAAACGATACTTCTTGAGTTATCAAGCCAGGTACTAGGCCTCTCATCTCGAAATGTTTCAAAATTATTGGACCACTCATAAGGGGCAACGATGGTCTGACTACTAGGCGCCTCAATAATGAAATGACCAACATCTTTGGCCCTCGGTTGGTCAAGCCTACAAGTAGGCCGATGATCCAGCCATTAGAAGGAAAAAAAAAAGGTTCACGTATTTGTCTTTAATTACTAAAGGGCGGCTTTCGTTTTGAATGTAACAAAGATACCTACTTTGATACAAATTGTACAAAATCTGAAAATTTTAAATTATAACTTTAACAGTAAAAATACAAGAAGCTATTTACACAAGCTATACATTCTTTAAAATGACCTTTGTAAAATACACACTGAAACATACTGGTTTAGACTAGTTAAGCACAAATAAGATATATATCAGAAACTCTCATCTATATAAATAAAACAGAGTGTAAACTGTCCGTTTGTCTGTCTGTCTGTCTGTCTGTGTCTCGCGTAGCTCCTAAACGGGTGATCGTAGACCTACCAAATTTTGTACGGAAATTCTCCAAGACGGGTCTCGACACACCTCGAAGCGATTTTTTCGAAATTCGAATTAGAAAATGTTTTATTTTATGTTTTGTCCGATTTTTAGCAATTTTTCTTGCGTAATACATAATAACGCCAGTAATTGCACTCGCAAGAAAACGATATTTACAGCATCGTATAGAGGAGAAAATTTTCTTTTAAAAACTGTTCGTTCGGACTGTGTAACATAATTTGCAGATTTTTGGGAATTTTTCAAATCAAATTAAATTTGACGCTGACTTTCGTAAAATAATTTTAAAACTGCTGCATCTTGAATTCTATCTGTCATAACTTTTTTATATTTAGGCAAAAGACGGAGCACACAATTCGCCCACTTTTAAAAGAAGAACTGAGGAAAAATATAAATTAGGAGAATTTTTACGAATTTTTAAGTGAAGAAGGATTTTCATTTCAATCGCAGCTGCTTAAATGCTTAAAAATTTCGGCATATCTTGCGGTTTGGTTGTCTTGGAAACAGTAACAATGATTAAAATTGCCATCTGAAAAAAAATAAATAAAATTACTTTAAAATAACAGAGTTTTCACATGTGAAATGACGTCACGAGTCATTTTGACGTCACGAGTTTAAAACCCCTTTCGAAACTCAATCAGAATAACGAACCCACAAGCAAAACATACACCACGCATGAAATAATTCCATATTTTATTTTACGTTGCTAGAAAAATAATTGAATGCTGTTTTTTCACCAGTGAATCATCCAGCATTATTTTCAATTGAGATTTTAAACGGGACACGTTTTCGAATCGCAAGAAATATTTTGCGCTGCTAAACAGGACCTGATTATACCAAAAAGGGACCCCGGGCATTGATGAATTTTGGGGCCTCCATCTATGAAATTTGTTTTATTTTTCATAAAATATGTTTATAAAAAAGTATATTTCAGAACAACATTTGAAATTGGGGACCATTTCGAACCGGAGGCACTGGGCAAAGTCCCGAATTGCCAGTGAGATAATAGGGTCCTGGTGCTAAATAGGCCAATCTGACAATAATTAAGCATACAAATGTATGGAGAGCTGTTTTAGTGGCAATCATAAAGTGAAATGATTATCGTTTATACTAATGCGTAAATTGCAAAAGTCACCAAAGAATAAAAGACTACATTCGTAGCAAATATCTAAGCCGTTTCTTTAAATTAAGTATTAACGACTGGAAAACGAAAATATATTGTATTGGTATCAATAAAAGATAGTATAAGTAATAGTTAGTAGAAATCTAGGGCAATAATTATCAAAGCACAATATAACGCATTAATAAATATTTCGTGAAACTAAGTGTTCTATTCCTCTTACAACAACCATCTTACTTCACAGCTAACTAAACATTAAGTAATTCTACGTCAGGTTAATATATTCCGCGGTAGTTCCAACAGAAAAGACTGTAACTGAACATTTTTTTCTTGGAGATTCTGTTTTGTCACAAGTAGTCATGATCACATTTTGGGAAAATGTTCTTTTCTTGCCTTGAGAAGAGCGGGTACACAACTATTTAACTATAAAATAAAACGGTTCGCCACATCATGTAGTATCTAAGGTGGTATAACTTAAATCTAAAAAAGAGTATGATGTAGAAATGAGACATTTTGAAAGTTAGGAATTTTCGCTGCAAACCGTCACGCTTTTCTTTTTCTGATCGGGAATGACACCGACATAGTTTTTGTCATAATACTAACAATGGTCTCAGGTCAGTACTTATACTAACTTTACGAATAACGAATGAGAAACTTTACGCCAAGTGTCAAATCATTTTGCTTATTTTGAGATTCCAAATCACTGGAATCAATTCAAATTATATATGTAAGAAAAAGTTTCGTTCCCTACCGGGCGGAGAACGGGTACGCAGCTAGTTTATAATAAAAATTTAAATTTTCATTTAAAAAGACATTAAGTATCAATCCACTTCAGCAAACTTTAAAGGAAAATATCGATTTTTTCAATTAACCATAATTTTTGGAGTAAATTATATTTTAAAATTTCTTACCTTTTAACAACTAATGGTCCGTGAGCATAAAATCATGTAATTAATTGCATTCGTAACGAAAATGCATATTTATGAAAAATGCTGTTAAACAAAAATTAAATACATTTCGATACTGAATCATTATTTTTAAGCTTAAACATTGATTGTTGATAAAAAAAAATTAAATTAAAATAAACTGACAGGCAAACACTACTAATGTTGTGCAATCATTATTCTATTGACTTTAAAAGCATTTTCAGTTACCCTTCATTTGTCGTTCAGCTACATATTAATTACTTATTATAATCCTTTCCATGGCGCCATTTATCAGTTTTCAGTAACTAATATTGTATAATAAATAGCTTAGTTTAAAGAGGATTACTCCTTTCCTTTAGAAAATACATGCTGCTCTTGGCATTTTAATCTTTCTAATATTTGTTTTAGAATTCAATTTTTAATATTTTATTTACTTTATTTTAGAATATAATTTATTTTTTTATATTTTAGACACATTCATTATCTCTAAATTCGTGTAACAAGAATTTATATGAATCAAAATTGATAAGCGTGTTACTGAAACTCATCAACTGCTTTACTCTTGCATACTTTTAATTTTTAAAATTGAATAAAAAACAAAAACAAAAAATGCTTTCTAAGCATACAAATGTCCTCGTTTCTCGATTTTTGTAGAAGCTAAAGAACTATTTTACCACACAACGAGTCCGGTATCAATTCCCAGCAAGGACTTGTGTGTCATCCTTCATAAGAGGTAACGTTGGCCCGCCAATTAAGTGCTTCCATAATAAAGTGGCCAATATTTTCGACCTTAGTATTAGCTAATGTCCATAAACGGTAAGTAATGGCCATTAAAAAATCTATTTAAGAATTTTCTAAGGTTGTGAAAGCAAGTAATAAATTATCAGACTATTGACGTTTAGATTATCATATGAGGATACAGAGCAAACGAGTAGAAAAAAATTATCGAATAATAATTTTGAGTCTCTTTTTATGCATCTACACTCAAGCGGAAAGTAACGTTTAATCTCAGTAAACATTCTCGCCTACGTATGATGTATTTATAAAACGTAATTTTAATACTGAAACCTGAGTCTTTTGTTGTACTTCCACACCCAACTGGAAAGTAACGTTTAACTTCGGTAAATATTCTCTTCTATATATGATGAATTTATAAAAGGTTATTTCAACATCGAAAACATATCTGAAGCTTTGAAAATTCAATACTAACATTACTTGTCACTGATTGTTTATAAGTTTATAGTTATTAAATAAAGAAAATAAAAAAAGTAAACAGTAAAACAATGCTCAGAGTTATATTGCATAAATAATGATAAATAATATATTTTACATAAATATTTAAAAAGATATTTTTAAAAAACACCAAAGACTACACTAGTTCCATATATTTAAATATAACATTTTTCAATATTTCGCCTCTAGTCTCTATATGCACCAATAAATTCTATATCTCAAAATTTATAAAGAAAATTTACATACTTTTTTGAATAAATATGTCTGAATGAATTCAAAAAAAAAAAAATTTGCTTCTAGCCGACTTCTAGCTTTTAAAATGCAATCGGCTCAGATTTCAAAATATTACTGAACATCAGTAGAAACTGAGACAATGGATCTGATGTTAGGTTATAATCGCGATGTCAACTTTCCATTTTCATAAAAAATACTGGTGTAAGTAATTCGTTAACTTCTTTTTGCAAATAAACGTAATTTTATATTTCAGATGAATAAAAAGTTTCGCTTACGCCAGTTGTTTACTAGAATACTGAATAACACGTGAATAAATTGGTTTTAAATTTATTCGAGCAATACTAGAAAATTATTGTCTCTGATATAGTCTCTATATGCTTCCAATATACTGGGTTTTTCAGTAAATAAATCAGAATGTTGTAGCTTTCTCCACAAAACTTGAAACCACCACCGTCATACCATGGACACATGAGATACCAATATACCTTTGTAATCTGCAAACTCTAACATCCGTTTGCAGTCTGTGCGATTCTGAATATACTTGTAAGGGCTGAATGAGAAATGTTATCTTCACATTTAAAATGACAGGCAATTAAACGAATTTCGGGTTTCATTTATAGACTACAGATAAAAGAGCATCTTCGCGCAAAAATTAGGTGTTACATCTGCTTTGATTTAGCAGCTAGCTTATGTGAGAAGTTTAAAGATAATTACTCCATAATACTTACACATTCCACTTCAGTTTATATGTTCAGTTTATATGTCAGTTATGTTCAAGTTAAGTACAGTATACATAATTTTATGTGATCTTGTTTTACTTCAAAAACACAAACACTGAAAATAATTTCATTTCTTTCGTACTAAGAAATTACCCTTTCCTAAAACATTGGAATTGCAAACTTGAATGAAGATATTGGTGCTTTTTGATTAATTTACGACGTAAAACAAACAATGACGGAAGAAATTGCAAATTGTTTTTTAATTCAAAGTATTGAACACGATTCAGCTTCAATATGCGATATGAACTGTGACGTAACATAATGCTGTACTATCATTTCTATTCTACAACATAGGCTACTCTACTCACACCATGTCTTAGTCTAACATTCTAATTAAATAATAAATGGTTTAGAATTGCTACAGTTATACTAATGCATGTACAGGCTGTTTCAGAATGATGCAAACGCACTGAAAGCTAAATGGCATTGCGAGAGGTAAAGGCGTTACTACTTGTATAAACTAATATTGCAAACATCAGGTTCATGTAGAATACATGAAATTACGTTTATACAAATTAGAAATTGTGGTAATAAATCAAAACTTGTAGGTAAAAATAGAAGTCAGTCTTTTTTTTTCAGCTTCACTCTCAAAGGAAAGAAGCCGTTTTGAACCAAAATCTCAATCCTGTAAATGAAACGAAATCAGAACTATACATTTATCGATATATTTCCTTTTCAAGTACACGGTAAAAAAAAAAAAAATTCGGAAACGTTACCCCAAAAAATGAGGCAGCACTTGTAGTTTAAGACGTTAGAAGACATTTGTAGTTAGAAACGTTTCCGAACCATGCGGGTAAAGTATATAGAAACGTTTCTGCATATTTCGGAAAAATATTTACATATTTTCCTGCTTTTTAGGTAAGGTTTCTGGAAAAGCTGGGTAACGTTTCTGTATATTTTGGTAAAATATTGAGTAACCTTTCCGTGTATTTCACAAAGGTTTCCGAATTAACGAGAACCTTTCTGAGTTTTTCAGAAAATAGTAACATGCACTAGATGAAGCGTTTCGAGTACCTTACACTAGATGGCAGCACAAAACTATAACGAATGGAGCGGTCAGGACTAGCGACCAGAATCGAACCCTGGACGTACGCATTAGGAGGAGAGCACGCTACCTCAACGCTGTAATTTTCTTGCCGTATTTTGCTTTAAAAGTAAACTGATTGCTGCAAAAGTAATTTGTGGTATGGCTTGCTTTGGAAACTTAATTTTTTTTTTGGCGTATTTTATAAATGGAGGGAAAATACTATAATTAATAACTATAAATTAAAAATCTTAAATCTTTTTTTTCCACATAAATTATTTTCAGGAGATAATGTGCTGTTTTATTTAAGTATTCATGAATATAAATTAAAAATCTTAAATCTGTTTTTTCGCATAAATTATTTTCAGGAGATAATGTGCTGTTTTATTTAAGAATTCATCCGTTTTATTTAAGTATTCATCCGGTGACGTCACCTGGTGACTGGTCACAAATAAACTTCACAGTGACTACCCATCGGAGTTACATCACTCACAAGTTACCAGATCCTTATTATCGCATGGGCAAATTGGGACTTTGCCCAGGGCCCCCAGTTTCAAATGTTGTTCTGAAATATTCTTTTATATGTCAAAATTTTATGAAAAAGAAAACAAATTTTATAGATGGGCACCCCCAAATTCATCAATGCCGGGGTCCCCTGTTGGTCATAATCGGGCCCTGCAAGTTACAATGTGACAGCCCTGTGACAATTGTGACCCTCTGTGACGTCACAGCGCCTCTTGTGACCATCTGCGCTATTAAGGAAGACGCGTTTACTCTTTTCCCCTTGTTTCTTGGCACTTGGCGCATGCGCGCGAAGTCCCAAATAAAGATTTCCTTTCCCCGTAAATATTTTACCCCGAAATGTGGGTTATGTTTCCGAAATCTTGAGTTCGAGTAGAGCATCGGTAGGTTACGCTATACTTTTGGAAACCTTTCTGCTATAAGGATGTAACGTTTCTGAATTTTTTTACTGCGTAGTTCTTTTACATTTCTAACTGCCAGGTCTGCCTACTCCAAGTTTCACCACTAGGAGTGCCACAGATGTAGGTCATTTCTTTATGGGGACGCCTATTAAGGGGCCTACGTTGGCCCCTATGAGGTCTACGTCTCCTAATTTTGAACCAATTCTAGATGAGAGATCTTGCACCTGAAATCGGCAGCCCCAGAGGTATCGTTTGAAAATATAGAACATTGGAGACACAAACAGATTTTGCGTGCACCAGCTCCCATTAGCGGGCACTCTTCCACAGCAGCCCAGTCGAGAGAGGTGTTCATCCTCCCAAACATTGACCAAGCCCGTGCTGCTTCACTTTCCGTGTTCTTATGGGAACGGAACTTATAGACTAGACCACTGCTGACTTTTAATGTAATTCAAACGATTAAAAAAAGACAGTCCAGTATTTCAGTTTGCAAAGCAGAGACAAAAACTTCCAAAACGTTTTATCTTAAATCTTTTTATCATAATTCCATAAAATTGAACTGAGACGTAAAAGAATACACTTATATTTTGGGCATGATGTTCAAACACACATTCTATAAGAAGAAGAATAACCTAAATTTCGGACAATAGACTGACTCAGCCATACTGACACACATGCAAACTTTAATAGAGTAAGTGTTATATCAGGCGAAATGTAATTTTATTAAGTTTCAAACAGCTGTAGAATCCAATTTCTTGCATACTGTTGCACTGTTACACATTTTAAACTAAACAAGTCCCTCATTGTCTATCTAAGTCGCTATGCTCCGTTCCCATAAGAACACGGAAAGTGAAGCAGCACCGGATTGGTCAGTGCTTGGGAGGGTAAGAACCTTTTTCCGGCTGGGCTGTTGTGGAACCAGTTACGCTAATGGGAGCTAGTGCAATTAAAATCTGTTCATGGCAGTTAAAATGTCCTCCGTTTTCAAACGATATCTCTGCGGGTGCCAACTTCATTTGCTAGGTATCTCATCCGGAATTGGTTCAAAATTAGGAGAATCCGAGCAAAGTTGCACTTCCTCCTACAGGGGCTCATTAAAAGGGAAGCCAGGTGGCATAAGCAACAACAAACTAAACATTTTGTTAAATTTTAAAGATGTAACGTGATTGAAAATAGGTAAAATATCGATCCCATCAGTTTTTATAAAATCGACACTGACTGTGTCTCTATACAGACCAGCAGAACGATGAAGTTGAACAAAGGCTTGGAATAATAATTTAAAAAATTCTCCAGAAATAGTATTTTTACAGTTTAAAGAGAGAAAACTTTTAACAAGAAACATTTTTTTAATGCTATTGTCTTTAGCGGATTGGCACAAGTGACGTAGTCCTTCATTTAGAAGACATAAAACATTCAGGTTCCAAGCAAATAAAAACGTGTAAAGTTAAACAGAATGTCATTGAAAATATGGTCTACGTTTAGTACTACAGACATTTTATTCTGAAATAGATGCGTTATACATAATTTATTTTTTATAAGCGATGAACAGAGCTTTATAGTAAAAAATTCCGTTTGAACTAATCCATAATAGATTTAACAATCTTTAGAGATAGAAAAAATAAATATAAAAATTGCGGTTGTATGAAAAGTTAGTGAGGCCTCCATTTTTGCTAGAGCACCCCAAACAGTATGAAGCATTATTTGTTAGTAGGAGTAATACATAATATTTTTTGAATGTATATTAAACAATAAATAATTCAGAGAATTCATGAGAAAAATTCGTTTTACGTGTTTCTGTGTAAATGCTGATTGCTTTGTTTAACATGTGTACGTTATTGCATATTTAAACTGTGACTGTAAACAGGTTAATTATTACACATTTAACAAGTGTTATTTTACATGTTGACAAATATTAATGTTAAATATTTCCGATCAACTGCCCATGGTTTGAAAGAAACATCAAGAAACTTATATTTTGTTTTCATGTAGTATCCACATATTTCTATAAAAATATATCACTTGCACTCATATCCCACTCATTAAAATCTAAACTTTTGACATTTAATAATATGTTTGATTGTGTTAGATGTCCATTTATATTTGACAATTAGCTCATGTGCGTTAACTTTCTTCATATTTAAAATGTAATGTGAAAAATATTTAATCCTCTAAGCTTCATTCAATTTATAGATTTTTTAACGTTAAAATACTCCTGGAAGAGTGTAGTATACTGAAATTTAACAAGCTTCTTTGGCTTACATATTCTTTGGCCAAAGGACGAACCGGCTGAAGTATTAACACTGCACATATCATGTACGCATGTTTTAGTTCAGTAGCTGTGGTTACATAGTCGGAAGAACTCGTTTCTGCATTTTTTCAACATTGAGTAACGTTTCAGATCTTTGTAGAAACTTTAACGAGCTTGTATTAAACTTGCTGTTTTGACACTGCATTTGCTAAAAAGAGGTTTCTTTCCTCTCGTAATTGTTTGTTTTCCGAATAATTCATACCGCTACACTTTGAGGTTGTGTCAAAGTTCCAATAGGGCGACGGGGCACGTTTTCCAACACGTGTCCCATTGGAAAACGTCCCCCAACCTAAATCAGTAAGTCTTGTTATACTAAAGTGTATTTATTGTGTAATAAAATCATCGGCCAAATAACCATATATGAAAGGGTTAGTTCTAAAATGTTTTATTACAGATTTAAATTTTAATCAGATTATGAAAAATTATTATAAATAGAAGACTGACAGAGGTTTGTGCACTCTTGAGATAATAAATGCTGATCTTAGTAGCAGTCAGAGAGGGTTGCAGTGTTAGAAAAGCACCCATGGACCTCACTATTTCTAGTAGGACTGGTAGGAACAGTTACTTGTCAAAATGCCGTTCATTATGCAATCCCCCACAAAAAATTTCCAGCATCAGATATAATAGCCTCGCCTGTTGTGTCTCCACCGGAATCGCCTGGTCTACCTATCGAACATCCTATTTTTAACATCGAATCGAAACCGCCTGTTTCAGACTTACTTCAAGTAGAGGGCTGTAGCATGTTTACTAACAAACAGCAAAGTGACGTCACGTAGAGCAAGCCTATTGGTTACTTATGCCTACCAGACGTCCCGTAGAACAAGCCTATTGGTTAGTTTTGCTTAACAAGAGGAAGTGCGACGTCGAACGCTATAAGCCTATTGTCAGATGAAACCGATTAAAATACCTCCTCCCATCATGCTGGCAGTAGAATACGCAAAAAATAGCGAGCTCACAGTTACAAATAACAAAAACGATTTATGGCACGCGTTTTACCATTTAAATTGGCTCTGTACAAGTACATTTTGTCTCTGAAAATTTGACTCTGTGAATTTCTAATAAGCTCGGAAACTTGCACGGCATACGAAGCGCATGTACTAAGTTCACATGATCAGACTTAACCATGTGCTGTCAAAAACTATACTTACTTTCTTGAAAAGAATTGTAATTTGAAGAGAAAGGTATAATACATACAATGATACGATGTTCACCTGAAAATAAGGAAAAGTAAAAATTACAAAAAATATATTAAAAGAAGTTGAAAAACGTGCCCCTGGTCACCCCTATATTTTACATGCATATCTTGCGGCTGAACACACATTACCGGGATGAAGATGAACAAAGTTAGGCATTTATATATATGACGCTTTTGATTGATTGTAATTTGAATACTCTGTTTGAATTGGGTTAAGGTAAATGTGTACATATAAGAGACATTATAATAATGTTGCACAGTTACATATTCTTTGTATTTTCCCTTCGATATATTATAGAGGGGAAAAAATTAAGTACTTTGCACTTTACCACTTGAAAGGGGTCAAGATGACACCTCACCGTTATTTTCACATGAAACTACTTAGTAATGTTCACGTTGACAACATATTTGAATTCTAGAGAAAAAGTTAACACTTTAAATTTTTTTCTATTTCTTCCCTTTGGCGTTGATCAGAAAAATAAATTTGTCACCTAAGATATTTGTTACATTATTTTACACTTAAATTTGCAATATAAACAATGTTTAAGCACTAAACATTTCTAAATTTTCCCCAGAAAAAAATGCCTCTTTTTTTCCTTCAAAAACTAATACTTTCACAAATGAAAGGGTGAGTTTGACACTTAAAAAAAAATGAAATGTAGGTAAAACAGCTCTTTCTTACACAGACTGTTATATAAAGTTAGAACATAAACTGAAATTTAAGCATTAAGACTTAAATATTATATAGGATTTTTTCTGAATTAAAAGTTTACGATGAATATTTTTTATTGTCTTTGGACCAAGAATCTTCTTGCATGTTAGGGATATTTTTATTGGCATGTGCAGATGCAAACTCATAATTAGATACTACAGGAAGAACTAGAGTAAAGTAAATGTGCGGGTAAGTTTCCAATATATATATATATATATATATATATATGTAATGTATAAAAAGGTAATTTGGGTTTTACTAGTTTGGGTATTGTTCAAGCGGGTACTTTCACTGTAAGTTTTGCTTTCCAGTCATACTTGCCACGCGCGCTCTGGAGCTGTGTTTTATTTATTTTGTTATTTCTCAGACATCGGGCCGTTGATTCTGAGTTCTTTAGATGTACACGTGTCCCCACGCCTTTGTAGCCCCGGATGCGGGTCATGTTGGTAAATGTGTGTGGTTCGATCAGAGATAAGAGAGAGGCGGAATTATGTCTTGGCGAACCACGTGGTGTGGAAAGCGTCAATACTCCCGCACATCGAAAATCGAGAGACTTCTGCCACTGGAACTGCTTAATGAGTCCACGCTGATTTTTGTACCCGTCTCCCCCCTTTCCTCTTCTCACTCTATATTGTAACTTAAAGATAATGTTTAATAAACAGTTTTACCTGCCTTAACTCTGGAACTTTACTGAAATATTTGACGTCACATATATATATATATTTGGTATTTAAAAAATATTCTCGATTCTCAATGTTCATCTTCAACCTCAAAATCTGAAAAGTACAAAGAGAAAAAAAGTAAAAAATATAAATGAAAGATAAGTATAGAAAGGAAACTAAGAAAAACCCTATTCTGTTACATGATAATCATATTTGAGGGGACCATTGTTTAAAACTTTGGCACATATAATTACTATAGACATACAAGTAAAGTCTGAGTGAATAAAAGTTTGAGAAAAAAAGTCGTAAAAATAACGACCTAAATATAATATATGTTATCAACTTGATTATATTTATATAGTTACATATTTTTCATAGGCAAACAGAGGTGGATGATTCCAGAAAAAAAATGTTTTGTGAAAGAAAGATGATCTTCCATGATTCTAAATAAATAATAGAAACACTTTCAATTTTTTTTTTATCTTCAACCCGGCTGGTGGTACTTATTAAGGGCGTCCCTTAATTAATTTTTACTGTACGTTAAGTATTAATATTTTACAAATGCGGTTTGGAAAATATTTCACCATACTTGCTTTGAGTATCAATTTGTCCCTTACATCTTTTTTAGTTTTTTTATTGAAGGCATTTAGTACATATTTTTGATTAGTTAACACACAAGGAAGTCGACAAAAAAAATCCTACATAAAATACTAATTTTATAATATGTTATCTTATAATACTATATGCTGTTTATTTGACATAAAAATATTTGCAGTCATAAAAATCCGTGTATGATTTAACAAATTTATTCTGAATTAAATGCATTATTCATTTTGAACCACAGACATTTTGCAGAATTAATGAAATGACAAATAAGCTCTGAGGTGTAAATATTTATTCAAATTTCGTTCTGTTAACACGTACATCGTGTGTTATAAACTGAATTTGAGTAAAGTTAAAATTATAAGTAACTTCAAACTGAGTACAGTTTTTAGATATTTATTCATGGATTTACTGATTATAATGAAAATAATATAACTGAAGATATAGTTTTCGATGTTTTATTGAGTACACATACTAAAAATATAAAATGAGAAATATATGCATAAATATAAGTGTTTAAACAAGTTTAGTAACATTTTTATAATGACTCTAAAACTTTTAGTTTTGTGAATAACTGAACATCTTGCGAGAAAGAAAATCTATATCTTTGACAATGAAGTGACGATCATTGGCTCAGATGATCATTAATCACTCATCAATAATTTCACACAATCTTGCAGCTTAAAAGATTGCACTTTTTGAACGTCTGAGCATTCAATTTTCTGAAAATTTTAGTGTTTCAAGGTGCGACTTACATAAAGCTGTTGCGTGCTATTAAGTGACGTTTAACAAACATTTGAACCTGAAAAGTCATGCTTCATCGATCTAAATCGATCGAAGTCAGGCGAAGCCAAGACGTAAACAAACTAAAATAAGAGAACAAGCAAGAAATATACAAGCCAAACTAACTGGCACTGACGTCAAATTCAAAGAATTAGATATCTGTGAAAATTGAAGGCGACAACCCTGAGGGTAGAAAGTTATGATTCCGTACTTTTGAATTCAACAGATGTCATTCATTTCATTCTTTTTAAAAGTATGCTCTCGGTAAGATTGTTTTCTGAAGTTTTCTTGTTTTCATTTCTCATTTTTTTACTTGAATATTTAAAATGGAATAAAAATAAGTATTTTTCATTTTTTATTATTGTACACTACAGTGTGATTAAACAGATACAAATAATACTCATCCTACATTAAATGCTTGCAACTGCCCTTCAATGTGCTCTGTTGTGAGTAATTTTAAATATGTGATGTAAATTTTGATGTGATAAATATTTATTTTACTATTCTATTTAAACTTAAATACATGCCTTCTAAATTTTCTATATTAAGAATTAATTAAAAAAATTATTTTAAATAAATATTAGAAAAACCGATGTATGAAATTTTGAAAATGAATGATTAAAGTCAGAAGACAAGAGTTTCTAGTTTCCCTGCATTTTTTTTTGTGACATGACAAAATGCACTCAACAGTGGCAAGAAATGCAATAAATAGTCTTTTCTAAACGGCCTATAATCTGAAAACATCATCTTCTAACTGTTGAAATTTTATTTAATCTTGAAACATCTTGTTCCCCATTATTTCATTTCATTTTAAAGAGAATTAATGTAAAATAAAATCCCTTAAATCAAAATAACTGTCTGATGAATATTTTCTAAATCTCAAAAAATATATCTATAGAAAATATCATTTTAATAATAATAAAAAAATCTGCTTTATTTATATGAACTTTTAACTTCTTAATTTCTTGTAAGTGTATTCACGAATAAAGAATTCAACCGTCTAAATAAATAATCAATTCAAATTTAAACATTTTTATCTCTCATTCAATTATTTTCCTCCATCATAAATATAATGTAATTTTATCATGTATAAAATATTTAGAAACGGAGAATTTCCATACAGCGATAAAAACAAATGCTTCACACAATGGATGTTTGAATTTATGATATGCTTGGTAATCAGTTTTCCATATCTTTTTGTGAAAACGGAATAAATTTTGATTAAACTGCATTTGCTGCCCCAAATAAAGTCAATGAATATTTATCGAGTTCCTGATGTAATGCCAGGATATAATGAAATCAAAAATTACTTCAAATAAAATTCAGTCTGGGAAACATTTCGAGTAAATATGTTAATTGCCAAAATTTTGATGCTGTCAATAAAGTACGCCATGAATTTCTATTGGAAGTGAAAAGTGTTATTCCAAATGAAGCAATATTTATTTTATATGTGATCAGAATTTAAAAAAATGCATTACACACATATAGATGCGCATTCAATTTGCCAAAAGTATGGATTTTTCCAGTAAAAAAACGAAAGATGTCCTGATTAGTCTATTGATAAACTGAGATATATTATTGGAATAATAAATCGATGGATTCAAATAGAGGTAGTTATACTGTCCAATATGAAAAAAATATATCAAGTTATTTCAATAAAACTACCAATTTTTATAATCCAATAATACGTTTAAAAGTAATGGCCCTGATCATCAGTCTGTATATAAAGGTAAAAGCGTATACAGCAGTGTTACTTAAATATTTCTTTCATTTACGGTCCTTAGAGTAATTTTTCTTACAAAACTCATTAAAACGTACTAAATTCATTTTCTTTGACGTGATTTAACATATATAAAATAGTTTTAACCATTGACTGCTCTTACACCGTAATGGATTGGAATTTTTTTCTGTGCATCCGTAAAACACATAAGCAAACACTATTTTCAATGTAAATCACTCGTACTTATTTTTAGTTTAAACTATATACATGTTTATTAACTGCATTTGAAGCAAGCATTGTCCGTAAACCAAAGTGCCAGAATTATTACGCGTGCAATGTTTACCATTATCAAGCGAGTACAAATTAAATAATACATACGTTTCGTAGGTACTGTACAAGGAATATTTACGTAACTAGAGCTCAGATGAACAGAAGGACAAACAGATCTATCAAAAATTATAAAGAATTTCAAAACTTAATTGAATAAATGTTTTATTTACAAATAAAAATATGTTTTATTTACAATACAATAAAGCTTTTGTACTTTCCTCAAAATAGTCGAATTAAAAATGTAAACTATTACACCAATCTAATAAATGTTGATTTTATAAAGAAGAAAAGAAAAGTGATTTATTTCTCAGTTGTTTAGTGAATATTTTAAGTAAAATGTGCTTTACTAACTAAACCAATTCTTTGTTCCTTTTTATAAATTTGGCTAAAATATTCAAGGAAAGAAAATGCTACATGTGAATCAGGCACTAATGCTATTTACATTACTGTGTGGAAAAAGGCAAATCTTCATCTAATTGTTTCAGAAAACACTGGAAATTTTAGAATGCATAAACTACATAGGCAAGAGTCAGAAATGGGTATTCATGTTTTTAGTAGCATTTATTAAGAAAACTGTTTCAAGAATTCTGCTCTTCACACAAAAATAACATAAAAATAAAATTTATAAAAAAAATAATTCTTGTTTAACATAATACTCGAATTTAGAGCAGCGAAGTCTAACTCTAGTACACTTCAATTTGTTTAGCATTGCGTTTTATTCAAAAACTAGCATTGACTGACACAAAAACAGTGTTTTATTAAATTAAAGCACTAGAGTAACGTGGAATAATAAACAAGTTCTCACAAATAGTTATTGACGTCTCGGATTACTCTGCGGAGTCAATTAAACTGAGATAAAAATGTGTGAATTTGTCTTCAAAACACTTCTACGAAAAATATTTACTAAATTGTTCGAAATAATTTAATTTCAGTGCTAGTGTAAGACATGTCGAGCATTATTTTTATAAGTACGCTGGTACTCGAGTCTAGATTATTAATTACTAGCCGCCTCCGGCGACCAGTTTGTTCGCCATCTTAATAAATCTTGTTCGGAGAGAATCCTGTACCTCACCGGCTTCCTTGGCACTGAAATCTCTCGGATTCTGAATGGAATTTAAAATTAAGATGGTTACAAGCAGCAGCAGCCCTACGGTAAGTGTCGCCCCCTGCTAATATAAAAAAGATGCCCCCTTTTATGCTCTACTTAGATTTTGTGTTCGAAATGACGCCCCTTCGAAGCCGGCTCCCAGATGCGATGCTTACTGTGTCGGGCCGCCCCTGGTTACAAAAATAAGATGGTTAAATGATAAAGACCTCCAAAAAGGAACAAATTATTTTCGTTTATTTCGAACAAAAAATTTCTAAATAATATTTTTCTATTGAGTATAAAACATTTCATTCCTGCTCTGATTTCCCATGCACACGATATTTTAATTTAAAAACAACCTTACAAATAATCTAGAGAAAAAAATCGTTATTCTTTTATTTTTACTTCAAGAGTCTGAATCATTTAATAAACTTGCCGAATGTGGCAACCTAGATAAGCTTAATCGTCGCTTTTCCACAGTGGGGTTACAATTACGAAATGGCGGAAAGCAAAAATTAGCCTTTTGCGATACGTTTTTTATCGATATCTCCTAAAATAATACGAATTTTGAAAAAATCGCTTCGAGGTGTGTCGGGATCTGTCATGGAGAATTTCCGTACAAAATTTGGTAGGTCTACGATCACCCGTCTGCGAGCTACGCGAGACACAGACAAACTAACTAACTAACTAACGGACAGTTTACACATTGCTTTATTTATATAGAAGATGAATTAATAAGTGTAGGGGAAGGTGGCCCAAATGATCCTAGCGGGCAAAAGGATACACATATGTTTTCTTAGATGCAGACTCACACTCTACCGGACAACACATAAATAAGCTGTGCGAAGTCAGAAGAAGCAATGGCGGTATTTAAGCGATCGGTTTATTACGTGTCTGAGTGGAATTCTTCAAAAAACTGGGTTTTATCAAATGTCTTATAAGGGAAGCACTAACTTTCCTATTTATTTAGAAATACAGTCTTTAATCCACAGAAATATGACATGGTTTCCTGAATAGAGTATATTTTTAGATGTGAATTGCGCTTGCTAAGTTTGTTATATTTCTGGGCGTGATTCAGTAACATGGCCTAAAGTGAGGAGCCATAATGTCTGGTAAAATGATCCCTCTACTGAAAAAACTCCAGTACCGGGTCTTAGGCGTCATGGCAGCCCTTCAACCGTTCTCAAAATGCGTAACTCCCCATTACATTATTTGAAATTGTTAGTTGAGTCACTTCCAATGATCGTGCGAGTTTTTCTTGACTGTGACAGTCTTATCTCCAATCCTGCTTCTTCTAAAACCTTCGCTCTTCCACTAGTATGCCTGACTTCAACGTGAATATAAGCGTTCTTGAAACTTCGAATCCACTCATGCCCCTTTATTTCACTAATAGCGGCCACGCCATAAATATTTGAGAGCATATTGAACAAGAAAAATCAAATCCTGAAATATCCTACTACAGTAAAACCCCGATACAGCGAAATTCTACACAACGATAAATCTCTCGATAACGATAAAATTTTGCAGTCCCTTGGAGTTTCCATACAGTATAATCTCTCCTGCATATAGCGATGCATCCCTCTAGAACGATAATTTTGTTTGGTCCCTCAATTATCGTGGTATCGAGATTTTAGTGTATACTAGCTGAAGTACCCGTTCTTCGCACAGGAATGAATGGACTTTTTGATATTACGATTTGTGGGGATTACTATTTATTGTAATAAAGAGATATAGCAAAATGGATATCGCTTTATATTGTGTTGAATAACCATGCATACCGAATTTCAAGGCAATCGTTTGTACGGTGCAGAAGGCCATGCGGCGTAGCGCAATCTAGTGGAGAGTTTTAGCAAAACGGATACGGCGGAAATATTCTTCGCATTCAGATATCGATGAATACGAAATTTCAGGACAATCGGCTGGACAGCCCTGACGACGCGACATCTAGTGGCAAATTATATAGGAAAATGGATAGCGCCAAACTCTTCCCCGTGTTCAAATATCTATGTATACCTATTTTCATAGCGATAAGTTGCACAGTCAAGAAGTGATACACTGCAGCGCGATCTAGTGGTGAATTAAAGTAATGATTTGCTACAGTGCCGTCAAGTGGCGAGTTATAGTAAAATGGATAACGCCAAAATATTCTCATTGTTCAAATAGCTATGTATACTGATTTTCATATCCACCGTTTGAATGGTCAAGAATTTGCCCTGCTGCAGCGTCATCTAGTGGCGAGTTAAAATAATAATGCATTGCAGTGTCATCTAGTGGTGAGTAACATCAAAAGGAACGCAGTTAGAATATATTCTTCGTGTTCAAATGTGTAAGTATAAAAAATTTTATGCCGATCGGTCGAACGGTATAGAAGTTGATGCTTTGCAGCGCCATTTAGCGGCCAGTTACAGCAAAATGGATAGTGAAAAATATTCTCTCTGTTCTAATATTCGCGTGTACCAAATTTCATCGAAATCGGTTGGACGATATTCGCATAGCAAACGGCTAAACGGAATAGAACTCAACGTTGTGCTGCGGCACCAAGTGGCAAGTTAAGGTAAACGGATAGCATAAAAACCTTCTCCATCATAAAAGACTTAGGTGAACCAAATTTCATCGTGCAACGTTGCTCAACGGTGCTGGAGTTTATCAACCTCATAAACACATACCAACATTCATTTTTATCTATAACCAGTGTTATTATATATACCAGTTTCAAATAAAATCCAGTTTCAAATCTAAGCCTCGCCAATGTGCCAACATACGCCATTTTCCAAAAGTTTTTTCAGAGAATCATTCGAAGCATTGACTTAGCAGCCATCAATATGGGAAATGGTTCGACCGCCAAAGAGTAGCACGCATTTATTTGAAAATTGGAATCCCTTAATACAGCCGATTTTTTTTAAATTATCAACTGTAATGTGTTTTATTCATCGTTACTCCGATGTACTAAATGAGAAGATTTTAATTTTCTGAAATTTGGCGGAATTCCCCCAACTTAAATCAATGTACTCAATTGGCGAGAATTCTGAAGTTAGATCGCTTGAAATCCCTTAATAACTGCATTATTTCTTCACGGATCATTAAAATTTAACGCTGTATTCTAATAAAACCTTTGCACTTGTTTTCAAAAATCTATTTCCTTAAGCTCTCAATAAATTGCGCCAAGCCGAAAACTGCGCAAACCGCTAGAACTCACTTACTCAAAATCCATATTTCAGCCATTTTATTTTTTCGCCAAACTAAAAAAATTTACACATTAGCCTCGGAAATCTTCAATTCTTATTGTTTTGCGTGTAAAGCATTACATTCCTGCTCTGATTTCCCATGCACACGATATTATAATTTAAAAAAAATAACCTTACGAATATAAACTAACAAAAAAAAAATCATTATTATTCTTTTATTTTTACTTTGAGAATTTAAAACATTTTATTCGGCAAAATCGCCACACATGGCAACCACGATCCTTATTTCACACTTTTTACACTACAGGGGTTACAATTACGGAAAGATTTTTGCGTGAAGAGCATAAAAAATCTCTTAAATTCCGGGAACGGGTGGACTTTCAAAGTTTTAAAGTGGACTATGATTTATTCTATATTATTTTACATATCTGTGCTAAATTTCAGGCCGATAGGTCCATTTTTGTGGATTTGTATACGAATCAAATCCACAAACAAACAAACAAACAAAGAAACAAACAGAATTTCATTTTTATTTATAAGATGGCTACGCTGATCCCCCTCTCACTGACTCTCTAAAAAGTCCCTGCAACCTACTCCTAGAGAAAACATTTTCGCCATTACTGCAAAAATATTACAGATTTAAGAACAAAAAATCGAATAACATCTACACCGTTTGTACAATCCTCTTTAAATGTTTCATAATTATGTGAAAAAATAGAGAAAACAATTGTGCTACTTGAAAAATCTGAAACCGTTCCCTCATTTTAAAGAGATTTTTCGCTATTTTCAGCTACATTTTATTTCCGACAGTAAAAAATGTGAATCATTTGCTTGACAAAATTAGCTATTGCAAGTGACAATGACGTCATATTGATGTCACAGTTATCAGGATTTGAAGGAAAAATTGGTACTCCAATTCGTTTAAAATAGTTTTTTAGATTTATAAGTTCAATTTTTTTTTCACAAATAAAATTATTTTTCCGGGATTTTCCCAGCGAAACGAAATTGTTCGAATGCGAACAGTTTCCGCAAGTTCGCAGAAGAGCATGAAATTCGTTATGATTATATATAATAAAAATGTAATATGGAGTTATTTACTTTAGATGCACGAAGATTCAATATATTAAGTGTAGACATGCTTCCGTCAAATGTTTTTTCTAGCGCCCGTTGTAATGGCCTTCGCAACGGGCCTTGAATTCCAGTTGACTAGAATTTGGCTCGTAAATTGACATTTTTAATCGATGGATACTTTATAACCCACGTGCAAATCGTCTAACGTTTTAATGGGGCTATGTTAACAGAAGTCTAAGTTTACTACATGACCTCTAATATATATTTATTTCGACCGTTACTTACTGTTTAAGCCATCTATTGGAAAACTTCCGAGGTAAAGTTGTAGATCTAATACATGTAAATTTTGTTAATGTATTCTTCACTATCTTAACCCTTTAAGACCCTGCGCCTAAACTGAGTACACAAAAATTACCTATACTGTCGTGCAGGAGGGATGTCCTAATTTCTGCACAAACTGAAAAAACAATTTTTCTCGAAAATTATTAATGACCCAAGTCAACATTCATGCTAGTACCAGCAACAAAAACAGGCTAGTTATTGCTATGTCTGCTAGATTTTCATGCTATTATTTGCTTTGTAATGATAGCTGGCATTATATGCTGTACTCTTTGCTTATTCAGCAGTAGCATTATAAGATATATACAAGCATTTCATGCTTATTAGCTGTACAAGCTTCTTCCAAAACATGGGGAGGTAGGTACCTTAACAAGCTAATATATGGCTTTTTTACGGCTTACCAGCTTAATATGATGCATAGATAGCTTTAGCAGAAATAGCATGGAAAGGCATATACCATCAAAAAGTGCTAATCTATTTAAGGATTCAGATAGATATATTTATATACAGTTCATGAAAATTTCTCAAACACTCTAAGTTTGCCAAATTTTAAAAATTCATTAAAAAATAATTATAAAATCTTATGGTCTGCATCTTAACGATTAAGAAGAGATTGGAGACTCTTTGAGAGATTATTTGAATCGAAAATTTGTTTCAAATAGATACCGATAGATGGGCACTTACATAATTTATGTATCCAAACGCCATCTATCGAAAATTTATTGAGCTATAACTTTATTTTTGATATAGAAAAATCTGATCTTTTTCTAATTTTAGATCGGCAAACCGCAACTTTTTATCATTATTTGCTTGTTTCATTGGATTTGTAAGGTTTTCTCTAATTTTTATGTACCTGGTATTTACTTGCATTACAGCGTTAAAAATTATGTATTCATTTTTACTTAGAACCATTTCTAAACGTGAACTAAAATTACAGTACAATGCAATTTAAAAAAATAATAAGAGTAAAATAAAATAAATCCGAGTTTGTGCAATATCAGCTTACTGTTATCGTTCTCTATAAACCTTATTTTTTTGTCAATGTATTTATTTTCTACTTAAATTCGATATTTTAAGAACATCCCTCCCCCTTTTTTTTTGATTTATCGCTGTCTTGAGTCTAGACTACTCCAACATGATATTTCGTTATTGCTGTATCGCGAAATGTGAGATAATTTTCAAATTGGAACTGTAATCAAAAGACAATGTGTAGGAGGACAGAATCTAACATGCAGACCCTTACGATTCGTCGTTAACTTAAATTTTCAAAACTACTGCCTCAAATATAACCAAAATTTATTTTTTTATAGGTTTTAAAATAATTTGAATCGAATGTAAATAAAATATAGGAATGAATGATTTTTTGAAGTATGAATGAATAATTCGCAAATAATATGAAAAAAAATAATTTCCCGAAATATTCATTTGCATTGGACTTCTATAAATTATAACTTGAAACAAAGTATAATGATAAATATTCGATATTTTGGAAGCAATGGCATGAAATATACAATCTCCTTTAACGTTATAAAGAGCATTTGTAGTGTCTTGTAATTTATACACTCTTTGGTGACTTCAAATATCAAGTGAAATGTATTGTCTTTAAATATCAAGTAAAATAGTACGGTCACCATTGAAATTTTAAAAAACCCGTTCTATTGTAATATGTAAATGAACCCTAAGAGAAAAACCGTATTGTACATGTACCGAAGCAAGACGATACATGTTTCTTGTTTGTACTTCAATTACGGACCTCTATTGGTTCAGATTTTTTTTTTCCGAACTACACAATCAATACTCACAGAAAAATTAAAGAGTTAAATATTGTACCACTCAGCTCTGATATCCATTGTTGAAGAGAAGCTGAGACCTGCTGCAAGCAACTGATATATCAGTTGAATGAACAAAAAATATTGTTGCTTCTTCCTTCATCAGGAGTCCACATGGGTGTAAGAAATCCGTTAGGAAAGTTCTTTGAACTGAAAAGTCTCCCACGTTTATAGGGGTTTCGGATCTTGCCTATTCTACTCCGCACAAAGATTCTATAAATTCCCCCTTTTTTTTTCTTTTTCTTTTGTTAAGCTGCGTTTCAATCTAAATCAAGAAGAAAACCATTTTCAGTAGATTTCGAGCGAATGTCAGGTTGAAGGAGATAAATATTTTGTGCCTGAATTGTTCATTTATTGATCAGCGTAGTGGCAACCAAAGCACAATAAAAAGTAGTTTTAAATTTTGACCATTTCTTTAGGATGTATTACCGTTTATTACTATCACACTGTGTAAAGGTATAATTACGTCTTAAATTAAAATGCAAATTATGCAAAGATTTAATACTTAAATGGATATCGAAATCAATTTTTAATAGCTGATGATACTGGTATACAGTAAAAATATTTCAAGTGGTGTTTTTTCCCCGATATTAATAAAAAAAACTTGAATTTTTATTTATATGGCTAACAAATGAAGTTAACGCAATTAGAAGTAATTAATACTTCTAGTAATATTTGCATTTATCACATTGCCATCGGTTTTAGCAGTTTCGTATAAGAGAACGGAATGTATTTGCTTTTACATTAATTTATTAAAATGAAGCTCATTTGTAGCGAAACATAAAATTGCGAATTTTCCAGTAAAATACCCCTGTAAAACTTATTTCAATTTATCAATTTAAAAGCATTTAATTTTCTACATATCATTTAAATCTAGTTAATTTGATATCATGCAATATTTTAAATATTTAATAAAATTAATTAAGTGCATCTGTATTTTTAGAAATAGAAATACAAAAACTTTGGTATTACTGCTTATGAAAATATTTATAAAACTAAGCGATTCAGGCATTCAAAAGGAAATTTAAATAAATCACACACCGTAAAATACTAGATAGTTACATTAGACTTAATTTTGACTCACTACTGTCTTAATAATAGTTATTTGGCTAAAACGATTTTGAAACAAAATACTCTTAAAAGTGAAAGAAAATAAAAATATATCTTAGATGTGTATTTCTCTTATTAATGTAAAAGGCAAAGAGTGTAAAAAGATACTTTAAAACTACTTTCGTGCATTTGAACTTATGGACATTAAGTAATTGACTTTGAATATAAAACGAAGCAATTGTATTCGTAGAGGTAAATCAAAATCATCTTTAAAATATCGATGATAAATGCTAATTCTACAAATAGGCCCTTTCATAATGAAATTTTAAAGCCACTATATTTTATTCAGTACATTGAACATGCGCTTCCGTTTCTCTATTGAACGAAATCTAATTTTTTGTTTTTGTGTCAATAAGTTTGTGTCAATGTATATTTATGTGTACATATCAATATATATTTATGTAATCATTACAATAACACGGACAAGAAAAGAAAACTTAATTATTTTTCTCCCTAAAACACTTTTAAATTAGAAGAATTTTTTGTAATACCGGCTACTTTGTCTGCTACCGGGTCCAAATGACTTTGGTCCAACACACACACACACATAAAAATATATACATACATGTATATACACACACACACACACACACACACATATGTATAGTATTGAACAAACAGAAGGTGATAAATATCAGTTTATGGGTTTGAAAAATACATTGCAACCTGTTTGAGGGTAACTCAGTAGTTTGGGAGGTAAATTTAATTATTAGGAACACACATTGGAGTATTTTGTAAACATTTATTTAATTAATTTTTTTTCCTGTGCAGCAATATGGAAACGAGTTAAGAAGCTAAGTGTAAAACTATTAGTTTCAGTAACCTGTTACCAATGTTTGAGCATAATTTGTGCTTAAATGTTTTTATTTTGACAGTTTTTCGTGTCGGACCAAAGTAACCTTGTTGACGGTATCTCAAACTGAAATTTTTTATTTTAGTTGGTTAGATTAAATTCGTATACATAATAAATTTAATGAGCTTTTAATATAAATACAAATAATTAAAAAATATTTCAAACGGCTGTAAATATAAATGCTTTGCTTTATTTTACAAAATAATTCGAAGGTAACCTTTATTTATACTCCATTTCATTCTATTTATTAGAAAATTAACTAATTTTTTTTAACATCAGCAATATTTTTCACTCAGCCTTTAAAGTACTTTAATTTACTCTTAGCGGGTATCTTATAAAAGTCTTAGTTTGTATGATACACACATGATACACAACACTTATTTATAAAATACACAACACTTATTTATAAAGTACATCAACTTGCTTCTTTTTATGAGTCAGTATATCTTATACGAAAGTAGTTTGAAAATATTTACACACTGCAATAAAAGTCTGCCAAATTTACAGAAAAAAACTGTCAGCTAGGATGTCAGTTTATTTTCGTGCATTTTACAGAAGTCTTTAAGGAATTTTACAGATTCTCAGTTCATTTTGCAAAAATCTTCTGTATACGGAAAAAATAACGGAAGATTTCTGTAAAACATAAGAAATAAACTGGCGTACTGACTGACAGTTTTGTTTTGTCAATTTGACACTTTTTTGTAGAACAAGTTTCGCTAATTTGTTAATAACGGCTTAACTTCACAAAAATATTAGTTTCAAGGAATAGAACCGTTTCTATGAAATATATCATTCGGCTTTAATATTTTTTTACATGAAGGCGGAAGTTAAATATCTGAGGAAAATCTAGGGCTGTTCACAGTGTTTCTTAGTAAAAAATATAAATTAAACCCATGTGCAACAGCCTTAATTGCAAAAAATCTGACCATCACACCTATATGGTATTATCTTTGCTAGTTCTCTGCGTCTGAAGAAAATTGAAAGTTTTTGTAACCATGACATTTTAGATATGTCAAATTATTGTTCATTAAATTTTAAGATGTTAGGTATTTTATCTTCATTTACTACAATTATGCTTAGAGACCTCAAAATTGCAATGTTTGAAATTTTATGATCCCGCTTGTTATATAATCTCATATTCCCAAAGTCTGATCCGTATTGGAAATAATCGGTTAATTCATTAATAGTCTGTACTAATAGATGTAACAAAAATCGAGTCTAGCAAATTGCGTTGAAGCATTAAATTTTGCATGGTATTGTAAAGAGCTCTTCAATGAAAAATAACTTACTTAAGTATTACTGTAGGTGAATGGTTAGAATTGATACTTATTCACGGAATTCCTTCATCGAAGAGAAGAAATCTGATTTATTACAAAAGAGTCAAAAGGTTTTTTTAACATAAGAACTTACGTAATCAAGTGACTAGAAAAACGAAGTCCTTAATAAGCACTTGCTTGTTTTATGAACGCATTATTTCAGAAGAAAAATTAAATATAAAAGTTTTTTTGAAAATGTCATATTCAAACAATATTAGTTTTTAAAGTTAACTTAATTCTTCACCAAAAACAAATGATAAAATACATGAGTAACAAGCTAAAAATGATTAAAAGTTTAATGAAAAATTCTTATTAAATAACAAAGAAAAAATATTCTGTAAAGATAAATAATTTTTTTTTATAAATAATGTTTTTTTTAAGAATATTGATGAGGACATGAATGTGGTGGTTTGTTGCAGCAGTGGTTAAAATTTGAGGAAAACTAAAGCCTAAGATGATCGTACAGTGGTAGTATGCCGCGCATAACCTGCCTGGCAAGTACTCCTAGTATTACGCTGAAAAAATTGAAAAATGATTGACATACACCAAAACACTAAAAAAACTAAAGACTCTATGAATTGCAACTAAATACCATTTATTCTTAGTCATTCCACTAATATTAAATTAACAGACGATATTGACATAATTTTAAACTTAAACATGTCTGGGGGAGATGTGGTTTTGGAGGATAAGGGGTATCCACAAAAGTTTTGAAACGCAAATAATAAATAGATTACTGGGAATATTCACCATTCTGATGAGGTAGCCGTCTTTACACAAGACACGATCGACGCGTGCCCTCTTGGAACCGCTGTCTTTCTCTCAAGCCATCATCTGGCCTCTGATTCCATGTTTCTTTTGAACACAACTTGATCATATTGATTCGAAGCACACACTGATTTTTTTTTTTAGTCCGTTCACACCTTTTTCAAACTCTGCTCTGCTTCTTTTCTCTAGCACACTCGTTCTAGTAAATAAGAAAAAAATAAAAAATAATGTTTAGGACAGAATAATCACAATATAGGAACCCCGTTTTTTTTTTTAATTCCTCCAGATATATATATGCATGCATATACACATCCAAATTGTTTTTAAACATATTACTTTTTTTTTAATGAGAAAAACTTCCTCCGCCCGACCCAACCATCCAATTACAACCTTAAAACCAAAACCCCACACAACCTCCATTAAATTAACAAAGACATTAGACACATCATTATCAAGAATTGTATATAATAGATTTTAGGAACTTAGTGGGATAGTTGTATTGTCTAGCTGACAGAAATAGAGATTTAAAATTGGAGACTTTAAAATCATCAGAACATAGAAACTTGATTCTACAGCAGTGATTATAGATGATATTGCGAAATACAGATTTATGTAAGCAGGAGGAAAAATGAGTAAAGCTATTTACTTTAAAGCTAAAATCTTTACGCTTATCATATATATTTAAACTAAGGCTATTTCTAGGAGTGATGGAGATACTTAGATCTAGAAAACTAACAGAATTGTTAAGCATATCATTTTTAATTAATTCCAGAGCAGATGGATATTTTATGGGGAAGATAATGTTATTATTATTAGTAGTGTTTACAAGTAAGATATCATCTATATATCGTTTAAGAATGATGTGAGTATTAGTATATTCTTTTTCATAGTAATATAAGTAAAGATCTGCAAGGTAACTAGATGCTGAACCACCTTGTGGTATACCATGATTTTGTAGATATATTTTATTGTTATGTAGAATAAAATTATTTTAGATAATAAATTTAGAAAGACAACTGAAATAAGTTACATCAACATGGGAAGGGAGCTGAATATGGTTAACACAAGTTTCAAATAATTCATTAATTACATTGTAAAGGTCGTCAAGAGGAATATTGTTAAATAGATCTTTAAAATCATAGGTATATAAAGAGGTAATATTACTAATAGTACATATTGTATTGCGTAGATCATAACTATTTCCTATAAAGATAGAGTAATCATTACGTTTTATATAATACTCATGCATAACAGACAGTATCTTTAATAGAAGTTTACTTGCTACATTGCTATATGTGTTACATCCTATTGTAACAGTTCGAAACTTTAAAGGCGATTTATGAAATTTAGGGATTATTACAATATAAGGATAGTTTAGATTATTATGTTGTAGGTTGAGAAGTTTATAGAAAGCCAGAATTTTTTTGTTACAAACTACAGTAGACAAATTAGTAGAGGAATAGATACTGTTATTTACAATTGTAGAGGCTAACAAGCTATGATATAACTGTTTACAAATAAAAGCATAGTTATGGGATGATTTATCTACATAAGTAATTATGAAATACTGCTTATATATATATATATATATATATATCACTCAAAAAATTGAGTACACATTTGTTTTATTTCGAAAAAATGACAATGGTGTAGAATGAAATTTGAAACTATGGTTAGATGGGACGTTAATTTAAACTATAGATGGGATTTTTTTAAATACTTCATGTAATTTGAGATCTTGTGAAAATCATATTAATATTTGTTCTCGCATCCCTCAAAAGTGGCTTAAGATAGTATAGTGAAATTTAGTAACATAATCGAATGAAGACATAAACGTTTGATTTTTTTTTAAATTTCAATAAATTTTGCCTTTGTAGATTTTGTAAAAACAGTAGAAAACTTTCTTGAGGAGCAATATCTGCAGTAAATCAAACAAAATTTACTTACAGTTTAGGAATGATCTCTTGACTTCAAAAGCTCATTGAAAAAGAATATAAACTTTAACATTTCATTTTGCATCTTGATTCAATTATAATTTTTACGCTGTTATAACATAATTTTTTCTATGGTGTAATATGAAAGTGGCTTTTTTGTATATTAGAAAGTTTTCGTAAGAGGGGACCCCAATAAAGCTTTTGCTCAGGGCCCATCTCTGCCTATCGGTCCCTGGTAGCATCATCGCATTGTCATAATGTAATCTCTACTTAGACCATACTTTTCCGTCTTGTGTCTGATAAATCCCTGACTTTAATTCGTGTTTAATTCCCTCAAGAGTACCAAATAAATACATTAAATGCAGCTTCCTGCCCCCCTCTCCCGAAGAGCTTTTGTTGCTGTAAATATATAAATATATATACTAAGGTGGCAAGTCTACACGAGGAGAATTTCCTAAGGAGGGTACCTCGGCCATGGAACTTTTTAAGGGGTTCTATCTACAGATGATGCAAGTGTAACGTTACATCCGTGAAGGATAAGAAATTCTCTAGGATTAATATTTAATTAAAATGAGACTTTGGAACCGACGAGCCGACCGGGTTGTGTAGTGATTAGACAACCATTCTACCACATCACGGGCCAGGGTTCAATTCCTGGGATTGGCATGGGTGAAGTAGCGTACCGCAAAAGACCAAGTCCTCCCCCCGATTCCCAAAAAATATTTTCTAGGGCCCTGTTTGAATTATTTATCTAATTATGTATAATTGCCATCATTTTATGCAAACCTTTGCATTTGTGATACAAAATGAAAGACTATTAATAATAAAAAAAGATTTTTTTTAAATCTGAAATAAATGTTCGATTTGTATGCTTAAATTTATCTAAAACGTGCAGATTATATAAACATAAATATTAAAAAGATTTTTTACACAAATCAAGTGTTTTTTTTTAATGGTTGAGTACACCTTTATTAGGAACTAGCATATAGCCTGTTGTTTTCGCACGGAAAAAATTGCTTTTCTCACTTTCTTTAATAGGAAGAAGGAGTCTCTGTTGTGTATAAGTCAACTTTTTGTAGGAAGTTGTACAGTCCTAGGCTGAAATATTGTGAAGTTTCGGAAAGATATTACATATTTTAAGCTTTAATTTAGGTTACAAAGAAGGCACTGTGCTTAAATACTCCGAACTGTCAATTTGTTGCATGTTAATTACTTCATTAGTCGTTTTATGAGAAGTATCTGGTAACATAACACCAAAGTTACTGACGAGTTCTGTACGAGAGGATCCAGTAAGTTAAAAGTTGTAATAATTCCTACGTTCAGTGATTAAAAAATATTTTATACTCATTATTAATAAATGAAAGCACATGTTAATCGTTATTTCTTACTTATTATGCCCCATTCAAAAATTCCTGCACTTTTTCAATCTTTAAGTGCAGGATTTTTTGAATGAAAAGTCACTTACGGGTATGTAAAAAGCGGTCTAGTGGTTAGAGCAGGAGGTTACGGGTTCTGCCCAGGCAAGGTAAGTAAGGTGAAGTTGTGATAATTCCTATCTTCAGTGATTAAAAAATATTTTGAATTCATTATTAATAAAAAAGCCCCTGTTAATCGTTATTTCGTATTTTTAGCTTAGTAAATAAATTATTATTGTACAGTTATTTATATATGCTTGATGTAACTAGGCTCTTTAATGTATCAATTAATATTTTCTCCTTTATCGAGAAATATATTTACTCCATGTTAATAATTTGTTTACTAATAAGCTAAAAATGTAACATATAGTTTAATTATAACCTTAATTATAACCTTAATTTTAAAATTGTGATTCTTAAAAACATTAAAAAAAGTAGAAAATACAAAATTACGTTAAGGGAAAGGAAATATTAAGGGTAATAAGTAACGTATTTTTATCGTGGGAAGTAGCTGAAATTATAACGTTAATATAGAGCTCCGGTAAAACGTTAATTTGACGAAAGTTCGTTAAAAGGGCAGAAAAAAAGACTGCATTTTGCCTTTTATTTCACGGTTGTATGTGACTTGGATTGAGCTAGTTAACTATATAAGTGTACTAGATATGTCAACAAAAATCTATGAATTAAGGAGAAAAAGTCTGCATACCTCATAATCAAACAGCTATTTGCATGCTTGGTTGTGTATTTCCAGCACATTTTTCAAAGTTAAGTGTTCATATTTATCTCTTTCTAACTAAAAAGAATGTTTATAATCAAAACGAAAAACCCACATAATCTAGCCATTAAAAAAAAATTGTAACGAGATTTACAAAGAAACAACACGAAAGCAGATAATTGAAATCCCATTCTACTTACACCTGAAGGCATATTTCTTGAGCTGTTCTCTCTTTGCTGGACTGCTGTGGGACCGCGTATGTTAATGGGAGCTGGTGCATGTAAAATCTGTTCGTGACTCCACTGTCCTACATGTTCAGCATTACCTCCGGGGGTGTTGATTTCAGGTACTAGGTCGCTCATCTGGAATTGGCTAAAAATTAGTGGACCCCGAGCTATTTGAAACAACAACAACATAAATTTGATGTATACACCAAAATGCGCAGAAATTGTACTTGACATGCATGCACCTGATTATAAATGTACTTGAAAAACGCATGTTCCTCATTTGAAAGCGAGCAACACTCTAAATATAGTTGCGCTAAAAAGTTTTAAATGATTTAGACTGTTGAACTAGATACCTTGAAATATGTGAGCAGTGTTAAAATTCTGCATTAATTAAAGTTTCGTCGGTTCCAACAAGTTTTATTAACACTTGAAGAACTTTAAGGTAAGTTTCTCGTACTTTCTCCTGCCTTTATTATGTGCAAATTCTTAAGTATAAACACTCATTCACTTCCAGTTTTCATATTAAGCTTCCTTTCCTGCAACAAATTAATTTAATATTCTTTAGGTGAAAATTTCAAAATATGATTGTACATCTTCTATTGAAAACAAATATTTTTTTCTTTCATAAGTGCTATTTATGTATGATTTATTTATATAATATGCTAAAATTAATCGAGTTCCTTCATTGTTACTTACACTAAGTTATTTTAAAGATATATTGCGCATTTCAGGGTGTATTTTTATAAGTTTCATGCAAAAAAAGGAGAAGGAAGATTGTTTATTAATTAAGCAGTATGTATTCATATTGGTCACTTTCCGTGCAACGGTTTCATACGGTGTAAGCAAAGATCTCCTATTATAGACTATTGCACGTGCACATTTCCATCATAATTTCACATTGCACAAATTCCATAGAAATTATCATTGTTTTACAAAAAAATAATTTATTTCCAATTCCTTCTGAATTTAGAACTGAATCTTTGAAAACATTTGGCTACATTTTATTAATAGGATATTTTATTACTTCAAGGGCATAAATTATCTGGATTTAATGTTATTATACACTGTTGGTTTTATCCTAGTTCATGTTGTTTAAGTAACCGCTTCATTTTAAAACATATATTTTTTAAATCGTTTAACGGCAGCAACCTCATTGATTTACTTCAAGATTATAGAAAGCAAACTTTTGAAGGAAATATATAAACTTCGACATTCTCTATTTTTGAAATATCCCTAAAATGTTTTAATATAAACTAGCCATCTATTTTTAAGAATAAAACTTACACCAACACCATTAGAAAGTTATTCCCTAAAGCATATTTGTTTTCAAATAAAAATATGAACCGAACTTTTCAGAATAAGAATTAGACTCTCTTGGGCATCAAAGGCAAATCTAAACGCTCAGCCTCTGAAATCATCGATCTGTAAATGACTGATATTTTTTGTAACTGAAGAAGACGACTATTTCAATGTGTTTGATTCTGTTTATAAGTTAGTACAGAGCAAAATGCAAAAATTAAATCAGTCTGTAAAAAAGACAATGTTATTTTAAAAACGGATCAATGAAATTAAATCAATTCCAAACTGATATTTGTAAACTTCCCGAATATTTTAAAGTGTAATATATCACCTAAGAACGCACTGATGTATTTTCATATTTTTTGTCGATATTTTAAATATGAAGAATTTAAACTACACTTTTTTTTCTTAAATATTTTTAAGTGCACTATTTCACTTAAGCACATCTAAAAGTTTTCTCAGATTTCTATACTTTAAACGCAATTTTTATAAAATAAATAATAATTTTATATCTGTTATTAAGTGCTTTCAATTAATATTTCACTTGGGATTCCATATTACGTAAGTTAAGCTATTTTATATTATATATATATACTAGCTGAAGTACCCGTTCTTCGCACGGGAATGAATGGACTTTTTGATATTGCGATTTGTGGTGATTACCATTGTAATAAACAGATATAGCAAAATGGATATCACGTTATATTGTGTCCAATAATCATGCATACCGAATTGCAAGGCAATCGTTTGTACGTTGCAGAAGGTCATGCGGCGTAGCGCAATCTAGTGGAGAGTTTTAGCAAAACGGATACGGCGAAAATATTCTTCGCATTCGATATCGATGTATACGAATTTTCATGACTATCGGCTGGACAGTCCTGAAGTTCATGTGTTGACGCGACATCTAGTGGTAAGTTATAGGAAAATGGATAGCTCCAAACTCTTCCCCGTGTTCAAATAGCTATGTATACAAATTTTCATAACGATCATTTGCACAGTCAAGAAGTGATACACTGCAGGACCATCTAGTGGTTAATTAAAGTAATGATTTTCTACAGCGCCGTCAAGTGGCGAGTTATAGCAAAATGGATAACGCCATAATATTCTCATTGTTCAAATAGCTCTGTATACTGATTTTCATAGCGACCGTTTGAATGGTCAAGAATTTGGCCTGCTGCAGCGTCATCTAGTGGCAAGTTAAAATAATAATGCATTGCAGTGTCATCTAGTGGTGAGTAACATCAAGAGGAACGCAGTTAGAATATATTCTTCATGCTCAAATGTGTATGTATAAAAATTTTTATGCCGATCGGTAGAACGGTATAGAAGTTGATGCGTTACAGCGCCATTTAGCGGAAAGTTACAGCAAAATGGATAGTGAAAAATATTCTCCGTGTTCTAATATTCGCGTGTACCAAATTTCATCGAAATTCGTTGGACGATATTCGCATAGCAAACGGCTAAACGGAATAGAATTCGACGTTCTGCTGCGCCACCTAGTGGCAAGTTAGAGGAAAACGGATAGCATACAAACCTTCTCCGTGATAAAAGACTTAGGTGAACCAGATTTCATGGTGATCGGTGAAACTGTGCTGGAGTTTTTCAACCTCATACACACATACCAACATTCATTTTTATCCATAACCAGTCTTATTGTACGTATAAACCAGTCTCAAATAAAATCCAGTTTCAAATCTAAGCCTCGCCAAAGTGCCAACATACGCCATTTTGCAAGAGTTTTTTCAGGGAATCATTCGAAGCATTGACTTAGCAGCAATCAATATGGGAAATGGTTCGACCGCCAAAGAGTAAAGCACGCATTTATTTGAAAAGTGGAATCCCTTAATACAGCCGAATTTTTTAAAATTATCAACTATAATGTGTTTTATTCATCGTTACTCCGATGTACTAAATGAGAAGATTTCAATTTTCTGAAATTTGGCGGAATTCCCCCAACTTAAATCAATGTACTCAATTGGCGAAAATTCTGAAGTTAGATCGCTTGAAACCCCTTAATAACTGCCTTATTTCTTCACGAATCATTAAAATTTAACGCTGTATTCTAATAAAACCTTTGCACTTGTTTTCAAAATTCTATTTCCTTAAGCTCTCAATAAATTGCGCCAAGCCGAAAACTGTGCAAACCGCTAGAACTCACTTACTCAAAATCGATATTTCAGCCACTTTATTTTTTCGCCAAACTAAAAAATTTTACACATTAGCCTCAGAAATCTTCAATTCTTATTGTTTTGCGTATAAAGCATTTCATTCCTGCTCCGATTTCCCATGCACACGATATTATAATAAAAAAAAAATAACCTTACGAATATAAACTAACAAAAAAAATCATTATTATTCTTTTATTTTTACTTTGAGAATTTAAAACATTTTATTTGGCAAAATCGCCACACATGGCAACCATGATCCTTATTTCACACTTTTTTCACTACAGGGGTTACAATTACGGAAAGCTTTTTGCATGGAGAGCATAAAAAATCTCTTAAATTCCGGGAACGGGTGGACTTTCAAAGTTTTAAAGTGGACTACGATTTATTCTATATTATTTTACTTATCTGTGCTAATACCGATCACTGTGATTTCAGGCCGATAGGTCCATTTTTGTGGATTTGTATACGAATCAAATCCACGAACAAACAAACAGAATTTCATTTTTATTTATAAGATAAGATAACACATCGAAATTTTTAGTACCAGAGCACTCTAAATCAGAGGTTCCCAAATTTTTTTTCCTCATAGACCACTTACGAAATTTTACTGGTTTCGGTGGACCCCTGCTGCTACATTTCTACCATATTCCCAAATCTTGTCAAAAAATGTGAATGAATCCCATTTTTTTTCACCCCAACGTAGAACCCTGTCTCGTATCCCGTGTACCCCTAGGGGTCCACCTGGACCACTTTGGGATTCACTGCTCTAGATTATTCAAATAATTTGTTCTTTTTCACTTGTCAAAATAACGAATTTGTTTCAGGTAAAATGGTTCGCAGACGATATTTGCTTGAGATTCAGTTTTCCTGCTGATATGGCAACAGACGATAAACATTAAATTTTAATATTTCATTGGAGTTGAAATTCAGAAATTCTTATGAGTTAGAAAAGGACAAATATATATTTTTTCACATTTTCGCCACCCACAACCACCCACTTCCACCCACCGCGACCAAACTCCCTTACTTTCACCGTGAGACCAAGGGGTATTTACCACCCCAACGGGAAGTTAATTCGAGTAGGTGGTGATAAAGAAAACCCTGTCTTTACAAACGAACATTAGCATTTTATATATATACTAGCTGAAGTAGCCGTTCTTCGCACGGGAAAGAATGGATTTTTTGACATTAATATTTGTTGTGATTACCATTTATTGTAAAAAAGAGATATAGCAAAATGGATATCGCGTTACATTGTGTTCAATAATCATGCATACTGAATTTCAAGGCAATCGTTTTATGGTGCAGAAGGCGATGCGGCGTAGCGCAATCTAGTGGCGAGTTTTAGCAAAACGGATACGGCGAAAATATTCTTCGCATTCAAATATCGATGCATACGAATTTTCATGACGATCGTCTGAATAGTCCTGAAGTTCATGTGTTGACGCGACATCTAGTGTCAAGTTATAGGAAAATGGATCGTGCCAAACTCTTCCCCGTGTTCAAATATCTATGTAAACCTATTTCCATAGCGATCATTCGCACAGTCAAGAAGTGATACACTGCAGGGCCATCTAGTGGTTAATTAAAGTAATGATTTGCTACAGCGCCGTCATGTGGCGAGTTATAGCAAAATGGATAACGCCAAAATATTCTCATTGTTCAAATAGCTATGTGTACTGATTTTCATAGCCACCGTTTGAATGGTCAAAAATTTGGCCTGCTGCAGCGTCATCTAGTGGCGAGTTAAAATAATAATGCATTGCAGTGCCATCTAGTGGTGAGTAACATCAAAAGTAACACAGTTAGAATATATTCTTCGTACTCAAATGTGTAAGTATAAAAATTTTTATGCCGATCAGTCGAACGGTATAGTAGTTGATGCGTTGCAGCGCTATTTAGCGGTAAGTTACAGCAACTGGATAGTGAAAAATATTCTCTGTGTTCTAATATCCGCGTGTACCAAATTTCATCGAAATTGGTTGGACGATATTCGCATAGCAAACGGCTAAACCGAATAGAATTCGACGTTCTGCTGCGCCACCTAGTGGCAAGTTAGAGGAAAACGGATAGCATAAAAACCTTCTCCATGATAAAAGACTTAGGTGAACCAAATTTCATGGTGATCGGTGAAACGGTGGTGAGTTTTTCAACCTCCTAAACACATGCCAACATTCATTTTTATCTATAACCAGTCTTATTATATATACCAGTCTCAAATAAAATCCAGTTTCAAATCTAAGCCTCGCCAAAGTGCCAGCATACGCCATTTTGCAAGAGTTTTTTCAGGGAATCATTCGAAGCATTAACTTAGCAGCAATCAAAACGGGAAATGGTTCGACCGCCAGGCATTTTTTTGAAAAGTGGAATCCCTTAATACAGCCTCATTTTTTAAATTATCAACTATAACATGTTTTATTCATCGTTACCTCGATGTACTAAATGCGAAGATTTCAATTTTCTGAAATTTGGCGGATTTCCCCCAAGTTAAATCAATGTACTCAGTTGGCGAGAATTCTGAAGCTACATCGCTTGAAATGCCCTAATAACTGCATTATTTCTGAACGGATAGTTAAAATTTAATGCTGTATTCTAAGAAAACCTATACACTTGTTTTCAAAAATGCTATTCCCTTAAGCTCTCAGTAAATTGCGCCAAAAAGCCTAAAACTGTACAAATCGCTAGAACTCACTTTCTAAAAATCGGCCTATCAGCCATTTTTTTTTTCGCCAAACTAAAAAAATTTACATATTAGTCTCGGAAATCTTCGATTCTCATTGTTTTGCGTATAAAACATTTCATTCCTGCTCTCATTTCTTATGCGCACACGATATTATAATTAAAAAGATAACCTTACAAATATAAACTAAAAAAATCATTATTATTCTTTTATTTTCACTTTAAGAATTTAAAACATTTTATTCGGCAAAATCGCCACACATGGCAACCAAGATGCTTATTTCACACACTTTTTTCACTACAGGGGTTACAATTACATAAAGCTTTCTGCGTGGAGAACATAAAAAATCTCTTAAATTCCGGGAACGGATGGACTTTCAAAGTTTTAAAGTGGACTATCATTTATTCTATATTATTTTACATATATCTGTGTAAAATTTCAGTCTGACAGGATCATTTTTGTGGAATTGTATACTACCAAATCAACAAATTGACAAACAGAATTTCATTTTTATTTATAAGATTACGTACGCTTGTTTTTAAAAATACCCTCTCATTAAATTGCGCCAAGCGCTACAATCATAGAAAATCTGACACACTTTCAGATTTTAAATACGCACTAAAGTGCTATATATAAAAAGAGTTATAATCCATGGGTCTTCCCTATTTTCGTTCCTTCTTTTATTAAGTTGGAAAGTGTATCATTATTCATGAGTGTGATTAAACAAAATTAAAATTGATATTTCTAACATCCTTTTTTCTGGATGTAATATATTAGTAATAGATGCAGAAAAGCTGCTCAGAAAAACGCACAATTCCAACTGAATGAAAATTTCAAAAACTTATACGCAGGTGTATTAATAACCCAAATAGCAGACGATTAAATTACGATAAATAGCGCCAAGCGTTAGAATCCTCCTCAAAATCGCACATCAACCCCTTTTATTTTTCGCCCAATTAAAAAGTTGCACATTTATTTTCGGAAAATTTCCAAATTCTGTTTTTCTTTTGAGTATAAATCATTTCATTCCTGCTCTGATTTCACATGCACACGATATTTTAATTTAAAAACAACCTTACAAATAATCTAGTCAAAATAAAAAAAATCGTTATTCTTTTAATTTTACTTCAAGAGTCTGAATCATTTAATGAACTGCCGAATGTGGCATTGCCGAATGTGGCAACCTAGATAAGCTTAATTGTCGCTTAATGCACTGGGGTTATAATTACGAAATGGCGGAAAGCAAAAATTAGCCTTTTGCGATACGTTTTTATCGATATTTCCTAAAATAGTTCGAATTTTGAAAAAATCGCTTCGAGGTGTGTCGGGACCTGTCATGGAGAATTTCCGTTCAAAATTTGGTAGGTCTACGATCACCCGTTTGCGAGCTACGCGAGACACAGACAAACAAACATTTCACACACATTGTTTTATTAATATAGATACCAGTCTCAAATAAAATCCAATTTCAAATCTAAGCCTCGCCAAAGTGCCAACATACGCCATTTTGCAAGAGTTTTTTTCAGGGAATCATTCGAAGCATTGACTTAGCAGCAATCAAAATGGGAAATGCTTCGACCGCCAGGCATTCTTTTTGAAAAGTGGAATCCCTTAATACAGCCTCATTTTTTAAATTATCAACTATAACATGTTTTATTCATCGTTACCTGGATGTACTAAATGCGAAGATTTCAATTTTCTGAAATTTGGCGGATATCCCCCAGCTAAAATCAATGCACTCAATTGGCGAGAATGCTGAAGATAGATCGCTTGAAATCCCTTAATAACTGCATCATTTCCGCACGGATCATTAAAATTTAACGCTGTATTCTAATAAAACCTTTGCACTTGTTTTCAAAAATCCGTTTCCTTAAGCTCTCAGTAAATTGCGCCAAGCCGGAAACAGTGTAAACCGCTAGAACTCACTGCCTCGGCATTTGAGCCATTTTATTTTTTTGCCAAACTAAAAAAGTTTAAGATATTAGCCTCGGAAATCTTCAATTCTTATTGTTTTGCGTATGAAACATTTCATTCCTGCTCCGATTTCCCATTCACACGATATTATAATTTAAAAAAAATAACCTTACGAATATAAACTAACAAAAAAAAAATCATTATTATTCTTTTATTTTTACTTTGAGAATGTAAAACATTTTATTCGGCAAAATCGCCACACATGGCAACCACGATCCTTATTTCACACTTTTTTGACTACATGGGTTACAATTACGGAAAGCTTTTTGCGTGGAGGACATAAAAAATCTCTTAAATTCCGGGAACGGGTGGACTTTCAAAGTTTTAATGTGGACTATCATTTATTCTACATTATTTTACATATCTGTGCAAAATTTCAGGCTGATAGGTCCATTTTTGTGGATTTGAATACGAATCAAATCCACAAGCAAACAAACAAACAAACAAACAAACAAACAGAATTTCATTTTTATTTATAAGGACTAGCAGCGAAACCCGGCGTTGCTCGGATTAAAATACACCGCATGTTTAATAGTATAAAAAATATTTAAGGATCCATTTTTTAACGTAGATAATTTAGATTTCTAACTTCTATCTAGCCTTATCTAAGTCGTCACTTGCAGACCACTACTGGGAGGCCAGAGTCCATTTGGATACATAGACTATTTGATGCAGCTGAGTTTTTTGTTCGTGTGTTTTCTTCCTTTTTTACCATTCCTTTGCTGCATTTGTCTTCCTATCTTGCCATTGGAAATAAAAAAAAAGTTATCGCATCCTGAGCATATTGATGCATGTGACGTGGACATCCAGTAGTAAATGTCGATGGCAAGATGACCAATTTTCTTATGTTAATCGACGTTTGCATTATTTATCATTGCATCTCTCAAATTGATGTATTCATCCGAACGCAACTTTTGTTGATTATCTCGAATAAATTCTAATCTTTCCGTCTCAATTTTAGCATACATCTCTACAATAAACTACTGAAATAACTGCCGAGTAGTTTAAACTATGATTATATTCATCATTTCTTGTCATTATTCGATAAGCCTAAAATTGCATAGCTGATACTTTTTTGTTAGTTTTGACACCTGTAGCTGGATCGATTTGCTAAATATTGAAGTGATAACTGTCCTCATCTTGCCAAAAATTTAGCGGATACTGTAGTGTATCATAACTACGATGTATTTCAGCAATACGTTGCAATTTTTTACTTCGGCATTGAATAATAATATCACGACGACTACATTTGTTATCAACAATTACTACGGCAACTTCGTTCGTTTGAGGTGCATTGAACCTTCTTTCGTGTTGACCGGCTGGTCTTTTATCTGCTCGAATAACGATCTTATAATTATCTGCAGCCATTTGGTCTAGAGAAGTTTTAAAGACATTGATTAGTTGATTCTGATTATGAAGGAGACGTTGCAATTTTTAAATAATATCTCGTTGTAGTCCCTGAATGTTAGAGCAACGTTGGTCTGTTTCAAGTTCTTCGTTACAAAAAAAATATATTTGAAGAAATTTTGGAGTTTCATTGGACATCGGTAGAAGTGTACCTACTCGATGATAAATTTAGCCTTGAACCTTAAAAACCGGGCTGAAATTTTCTTCCTTGCATATTAATGAAGCTCCAAATGAAGTTATTTGAAAACAACAGTTGTATCGACGTATATTTTGCAGAAAATGATTGGAATCTGGTGTTTTCCATTCATATTTGCGAGTAATTGTGGTAGTGGTACATATAATGCTGGTAAATTGACTTTACCACTCGAACAGCACATACCAGCAGTGTCGCCTTTAAATTTCCGTGCATGATAATACTCGCATATCGTATCCATTTTTCCGATGATAATATTTGGATGTTCACTGTATTGTTTTTTTCAATCATAATGGAACGTCCGAAGTTCTAAATTCTCAATTTTACTTGTAGCTGCTCGTTTTTTGCGTAAAGTAGTCATTCTTTCTTTACTTCTTATATTTTCCACTTCACGTTGATCAGCAGATTGACGATTTCTAAGGGTTCTCATTTGGGATCGCACTTCTTCGTTAATATGTGTTCTTTCTTCTTCGGTTAAATTTTCTCAATTTTTTTTTTACTCCTTTACGAATATTTGAAAGCCGTTTCTCTCTTTGTTCTTCTGTTTCAAGTCGAACTGCTACTTTTCTTCTTTTAAAATCCACTCGAGGTTTTGTAAATATTTTTTTACGCCTTGGCATTGTGTATATGTAATGTAATAAAGTTTCACAAAATACACAAAATTAATCCCTTGATTGCTATTATGGTGTCACTGACGAACTCTCTTGAATATTCAGATAGTTTGTTCTTTTTCATTTGTCAAAATGACTTGAATTTGTTTAATTACTGTTCACTCTTAATTTCAGTTAATCTTTACTCGACTGCAATTACGATCAAACTGACGAAAAGTCACTGAATTTCGGTTTATATACCATAACACATCGAAATTGCTAGCATCAGAACACTCTAGAATATTCAAATAATTTGATCTTTTTCACTTGTTAAAATAACTTGAATTTGTTTCAGGTAAAATGGTTCGCAGACGATAATTGCTTGAGATTCAGTTTTCCTGCTGATATGGCAACAGACGATAAACGTTAAATTTTAATATTTTACTGGAGTTGAAATTCAGAAGTTCTCATGATTTAGAATAGGACAGATATATGTTTTTTCACATTTTCGTCACCCACAACCACCCACTTCCACCCACCGCGACCAAACTCAATTACTTTCACCGTGAAACCAAAGGGTATTTACCACCCCAACGGGAAGTTAATTCGAGTTGCTGGTGATAGAGAAAACCCTGTCTTTACAAACGAACATTAGCATTTTATATATATACTAGCTGAAGTACCCGTTCTTCGCACGGGAATGAATGGACTTTCTGATATTACGATTTGTGGTGATTACTATTCATTGTAATAAACAGATATAGCAAAGTGGATATCGCGTTTTATTGTGTCCAATAATCATGCATACCGAATTGCAAGGCAATCGTTTGTACGGTGCAGAAGGCCATGCGGCGTAGCGCAATCTAGTGGCGAGTTTTAGCAAAACGGATACGGCGAAAATATTTTTTGCATTCAGATATCGATGTATACGAATTTTCATGACTATCGGCTGGACAGTCCTGAAGTTCATGTGTTGACGCGACATCTAGTGGCAAGTCATAGGAAAATGGATAGCGCCAAACTCTTCCCCGTGCTCAAATATCTATGTATACCTATTTTCATAGCGATCATTTGCACAGTCAAGAAGTGATACACTGCAGGGCCATCTAGTGGTTCAATAAAGTAATGATTTGCTACAGCGCAGTCAAGTGGCGAGTTATAGAAATATGGATAACGCCAAAATATTCTCATTGTTCAAATAGCTATGTATACTGATTTTCATAGCGACCTTGTTCAACTATCTATGTATACCAATTTTCAAAACGATCATTTGTACAGTCAAGAAGTGATACACTGCAGGGCCATCTAGTAGTTAATTAAAGTAATGATTTGCTACAGCGCCGTCAAGTGGCGAGTTATAGCAAAATGGATAACGCCAAAATATTCTCATTGTTCAAATAGCTATGTATACGATTTTCATAGCGACCGTTTGAATGGTCAAGAATTTGGCCTGCTGCAGCGTCATCTAGTGGCGAGTTAAAATAATAATGCATTACAGTGTCATCTACTGGTGAGTAACATCAAAAGGAACGCAGTTAGAATATATTCTTCATGCTCAAATGTGTAACTATAAAAAATTTTATGCCGATCGGTCGAACGGTATAGAAGTTGATGCTTTGCAGCGCCATTTAGCGGCAAGTTACAGCAAAAAATATTATCCGTGTTCTAATATTCGCGTGTACCAAATTTCATCGAAATCGGTTGGACGATATTCGCATAGCAAACGGCTAAACGGAATAGAATTCAACGTTGTGCTGCGGCACCAAGTGGCAAGTTAAGGAAAACGGATAGCATAAAAACCTTCTCCATCATAAAAGACTTAGGTGAACCAAATTTCATCGTGCAACGGTGCTCAACGGTGCTGGAGTTTTTTAACCTCATAAACACATACCAACATTCATTTTTATCTATAACCAGTGTTATTATATATACCAGTCTCAAATAAAATCCAGTTTCAAATCTAAGCCTCGCCAAAGTGCCAACATACGCCATTTTGCAAGAGTTTTTTCAGGGAATCACTCGAAGCATTGACTTAGCAGCAATCAATATGGGAAATGGTTTGACCGCCAAAGAGTAGCACGCATTTATTTGAAAATTGGAATCCCTTTATACAGCCGATTTTTTTTAATATTATCAACTATAATGTGTTTTATTCATCGTTACTCCGATGTACTAAATGAGAAGATTTCAATTTTCTGAAATTTGGCGGAATTCCCCCAACTTAAATCAATGTACGCAATTGGCGAGAATTCTGAAGTTAGATCGCTTGAAATCCCTTAATAACTGCATTATTTCTTCACGGATCATTAAAATTTAACGCTGTATTCTAATAAAACCTTTGCACTTGTTTTCAAAAATCTATTTCCTTAAGCTCTCAATAAATTGCCCAAAGCCGAAAACTGTGCAAACCGCTAGAACTCACTTACTCAAAATCCATATTTCAGCCATTTTATTTTTTCGTCAAACTAAAAAAATTTACACATTAGCCTCGGAAATCTTCAATTCTTATTGTTTTGCGTGTAAAGCATTACATTCCTGCTCTGATTTCCCATGCACACGATATTATAATTAAAAAAAAATAACCTTACGAATATAAACTAACAAAACAAGAATCATTATTATTCTTTTATTTTTACTTTGAGAATTTAAAACATTTTATTCGGCAAAATCGCCACACATGGCAACCACGATCCTTATTTCACACTTTTTTCACTACAGGGGTTACAATTACGGAAAGATTTTTGCGTGAAGAGCATAAAATATCTCTTAAATTCCGGGAACGGGTGGACTTTCAAAGTTTTAAAGTGGACTACGATTTATTCTATATTATTTTACTTATCTGTGCTAAATTTCAGGCCGATAGGTCCATTTTTGTGGATTTGTATACGAATCAAATCCACAAACAAACAAACAAACAAACAGAATTTCATTTTTATTTATAAGATAAGATTAAGATATATATATATATATATATATATATATATATATATATATATATATATATATATATATAGTGTATATATATAATGCGTGTGTCTGTATCCTTTTTTTGTGGGGAGAAGGGATTACAAATGCGTTTATATATATATATATATATATATCATGTAGGACGACAGTTCTACTAGTGACGCAGCCAGCCCCAACCAACCAACCATAAAATTTCGCGGCACTTATATATACAGCTAACTTTTCTATTTTCAAGAGTGTCTCATCTGGATCTCGGAATCCGCTCTAACGAATTTTTTACAATTAATATATGATTTTAATCGGTGCCAAATTCGATGAGTGACGTCGCCGGTGAAGCTAGGAAAACTCGTTTTTTTTTTTTATTTAATCCAGTTCAAAGAGGGAACTATTTAAACCGCGTAAGGAAATACGGAAAATGATCTCGTTTTAAAGGCGGTAAACAAGGCAGGGAGTAGGAATACAATGCTGTAGATCCGTGACAAGATTTGTACAAGTTACCTTATATCGTAAACCAGTTTGGTCCTAGACAGCTGGTACCTTTCGCTCCCTCTTCCTGAGCAAATGACTTGAGTTCTGTCCTCGACGTCGCACTTTTGCGAGATGAGCTTTGTGTTATTGTCGTTTTTCTTTTACTTCATTTTAAAAAATAACAGATTATTATATACTTTACTTATTTTTTCTGTAATTTATTTTGCTATAATTAATAATTAAAAATAGTTAAGACTTTGAATTAAAAAAATAATTAATTTAAGTATTTTTTGGTAAAACTCCTTCCTAACATTTTCTTTAAGTATTTTGTTTCTCTAGTATTTTGATAGCTATTTCTAATTAAATTAAGTCTTTATTTTTCTAATATTATTAATTCTATTTGGAAAATTCAATATATAATTAATATTTCAATGAATTTTTTTTTCTCTTCAGAAAGCTCCCATAATTAATTAATAATAATTATTTAGTATTCAAAGGAAAATAAATAGTAGTTTTACATACTAACTAGTTTTAATAATAATTCTTTTACTCTTCATGTATATTTGAAATTATTGAATTATAATTTTAAAACCAATATTTTTTCCAAATCTTAGGTTTTTCTCACTTTTATTTTGTATTCCTTTAATTACCAGATTTAAAATTTTGTTCAATACTTTTCAGATAGAAATTTGATTAATCTAAATTTATACATGCACTATATTTTGTATTAGACATTTGAAGGCCGGAGATGGCATCTAAAACAAGATGTTGTGCACCCGAGCCGAGTTGATAAGATACTGAAGATGGTAGATAACTGAAGTATAAATGTCCAGGGTTCTGGTCTACCGGATGGCTGATAATCTAAAAATTCGGAGTTTTGGACGGTTTTTCTCACGATGTAACGTAAATACGCTTCAGAAGCACTAAGAAAGTCAACCGCGCAAGACCCTTATTCTTAAACTGGTAGTTCATCTAAACGTTCTCTAAAAAAAACGAAATTATCAACTGATAAAAAAACAAACATAGTATGAAATTAGTTTTCTAAAAAGCGACATAAAGCCAATTATAAACAATATTTTGAGTAATTTCCTATTTTATTAATGATTATAGTCATTAATTAATTCAATCAACAATTTCGAGATGTATCATTAACTTAGTTAAAAACTTAGTGTATCATAATATAGTTAAAAATTTAACTTAGAGATAGCTTTAAACTGAAAGCAAGCATTGCATTAATAGATTACATTGCATTAAAATAATAGAACGAGTAACTAGATTATCATTAATTAAGAACGAGATTATTAAATTAATAATTTTAACGAAACTTAACTTACGGTGATCGTTAAACTGAATGCAAATTAATGAATCACAATGCATTAAAACAATAGAACGAATAGTTATATATTGTTGTTTTTATTCTAGAATTATGGCCGATTATAGCTACACGTAGGCTCTAAGCCGAGACGTGGGGTGCCCTCCGTGGGGGGTCTTTCTAAGGGGTCATAACCCGTATTTACTCTGTTATGGAGGAAACCACGGAAAACTCCGAACGATTAGGTCGGCGGACGCAACCTGGTTTCGAACCAGGCACCTTCCGTCTCCCAGTTCAGAGCGCTATGCGCTCGGCCACTGATGGGGCCCAATAGTTATATAATTATAGTAAAAAGTTAACTTACGTTTAGCATTAAACTGAATGCAAATTTATGAAATAAAATCAAAGATGAATGCAGGGATTCTAATCTATACTCGACCCAAATTAAAAATAGAAAATCACTCAAAAAAGTATTGATTATAATCAGTATTATGTCTCTTATTATCAAATTCTAACAAAAATATGTCAATTTTCTGTTACATGTTACAAAAGAACTTGCTGTGACTTTTTTAATCAAATACTCTGATACTGCTTGAAAACAGGTTTGTATATTTATTTGCATAACTTAGTGTCAAGCAAACTTCCGAAATTCGCCCTTGAAACTAATTTATTATCTTCTGACCATAACCCTTAAAAAGTAATGATATCCCCATGCAAAAACCCTCAACTGGTTAAAAATTTGAGACGCAGCATTTTACTTTATAGATCTATGAATTTTAAATACGGGTCTTAAAAGTAATGATATCAAATTTTGAGTGATGCCCTGCTGAGAATTTTAAAGATTTGTTTTTAAATTCCATTACAGTTACTTTCGTTTTATTTTCTAAAGAAGATGTACGCATTTAAGCAATGCTTTTAATTATGAAATACACTGTCAAATATATCACACTTTCACTGAGTCTGTATAATGTATTCAAATGAATTTATTTCAATAATTTAATTTATCTTTTGCGTCACGCTATCCAAAAGGGCAAGTAAAATTTTCGTAAATATTTAGTTAGTGTCATAGTAACCAAACTAAGTGCAATGTATATGAAAATTTTGCTTGCCCCTTTGGATAGCGTGACGCAAAAGGTAAATTAAATTATTGAAATAAATTCATTTGAATACATTATATAGACTCAGTGAAAGTGTGATATATTTGACAGTGTATTTCATAATTAAAAGCATTGCTTAAATGCGTACATCTTCTTTAGAAAATAAAACGAAAGTAACTGTAATGGAATTTAAAAACAAATCTTTAAAATTCTCAGCAGGGCATCACTCAAAATTTGATATCATTACTTTTAAGACCCGTATTTAAAATTCATAGATCTATAAAGTAAAATGCTGCGTCACAAATTTTTAACCAGTTGAGGGTTTTTGCATGGGGATATATATATATACTAGTTTGAAGCAAAAAACGTTTTACCCTTTTTTATAAAGCCGAAAATTCATGCAATTTTTAATACTTATCTAAGTTCACGAAATGGCTTTCGTAAATTCTATTGCAAGCAGTTAAATGTAACCTTTATTTAAAAAAATTCTGAATATTAGTCCAAAATGCTTATAAGCATTCATAAAAACACTAAGTTTAATCCAGTAAATATGATCAAATTTTATTACCATTAACTAACAATATATTTTTGAGAATTTTTATTTAAAAGAATTAAGTCTACTTAAACAGAAATATTAATCTAAAGATGTTAACAACACGAATAATGAATTTAAAATTCAGATTATTTTCGTGTAAGAATACCATTTGCTTACTAAATCCTAACTAGAAGAAATGTAGTTAGTCTCTATACTTCACTCCCGAAAACTTTTCATGTCAAACATACATCAACTAATCGATTTCTTTATTGGGATTTTTGGACATGTTACTAATTAACGCTTATGCTTTATGTCATTTCCTTGCTAAGTTAAGGATAGTGAGACCTTGAGAATTATGTGACTTTGTGTTTCTATATGTAGATGTGTTTCTACATCTGTAATGTGTTTCTATATGTAGATAATAGCTTAAAACTAATATATTCAGTAACAAAAATTTATTGAGAGCATAGAGGGGCAGATTCCCCACATGAAGAAAGAAAAAAAAATATGCAGAAAGGAAAGTATATTTAAACTGTGGCTTGACTGAAACGGAAAAATATATTGTTCTGAAATCGAAAAGGAACTAAATATTCGAAAAAAACATATACATGGATAATAAAAAAAGTACCATAAAATCTGAACAGGAGGTCCAGTGGGAACTGCACATTCATCTTTCTGGTATTTGCTACAACTCTACTTGAGAAACCAAAATGTCTGATTTTTTTAAAAATATAAATTGAACGCTTTAAGAAAATTTTCTTTAAAAAAGCGGGCACATTTGTTTAAAAAAAAAAGTTTTCCTTTGGTACGGCTTTCTTGTAGGATTGAACGTGATCTTTTCCGATTTAGTGGATTTACAATGTGTATTATACATCTGCTAAATATAAAGCAAGGTAGCTCATATTATTGATGATTAATCTGCTTTAAGAAACAGCTTATCAGATCCTTTTGAAAATTTTTATAACGTCTCGAACATTTTTATGTATAAAATTATTTAAAACAGTTGAATTTTTATGGACAAAAAAATTTATATAAAACTTGCATTTGTAAATTTCGTGAAAATTAAATCACTTGTTAATTCAAGTATAATATAATTATTTGTCCAATAAGTATCATTTTGTTGTTCATATATTTCCCTGGTGTACCACGTTTAATGGCCGGTTGTGTATCATATACAATTTAAATGCAAATAAATTGTTTCAAACAGGCACAATCTATTGATTTAAGAGGTATTTAATTAAAGATCTTAAATTCTTTATTTTTATGGCGATCGTGTTAATGAAGCCCCCATTCGATCTCGCTAACATAATGACAAATTTCTTAAAATGTTTTTCAAAATACATTTACATTCGAATATCTAAACTTAAGAATAGTCATTTTCACAAATTTACATTTCATGATAATTAACAAAAATGAGAATTCATTAGTGATTTTTAAATGCATAGCAGATTTCAGAAATGTGCTATGTTATGAATACAAAGAATAACTACTGAGAAAAATTTAACTCGTCGGCGTGGTAATAAGCGTAAATTATTGTAATTGAAATAGTTTTATTTTGAATTTTGTGATTTTCTGTTACGTTGAATTTAAAATATATTTAACTTTCAGAGAGCAAACGGCAAATATACCTGCTGGGGTTTATGGAAAATATACGAGAAAAAGAAATAGAATAAATTAACAACTCTTCAAAATAAATTTTGTTTTTCAAATTTCCGAAAACTTTCGCACAGGCTTTGAAAAAAGTTTAGAAGTATAGCTGTTTAAATATTCATTGCAAATTTTCCTCATTAACATACCCTTTCCAGCTTATTTTGTAAGCATTTTCATTTTACCATGCTTGATTTTCTTTCTAAGCATTAAAGCTTGTTTGAAACAATTTTCCTTTTTTAAATTTCTGACAAAACTTGTGGATCAGTGGTACAATCGATAGATTTAATTACTTCAAAATTCCCGTTAACTATGCGAGTCTCTTACTTCAGAGTGGAACAGTCATGAGGACTAGTTTTAACGATTGTAGTGAAAGACTTGCTACAGGATTTTCTATTATAAATCCAGTAGTAAAAGTAAATAAACATGTAGAATCAGAGTCATGGATGTTTTTAACAGATAACATTTATTCAAAAATAGATATAATTATGTATTAACGAGCACCAAAAGAAAGAATTAGGCTAATTTAAGCAAAATAATAACAACAACAATATTAATAATCCTGAACTTACATCAGAGGATTATGAATATTGATGGAGATAAACTTTTGTTGTAAGTTAATTCAACTACAATACTCAAGTAAAGAAATCATTTACTTAGAGTAGACGCTAAGTGAAATTTAACAAGTTTGTAGAACTATTGTCTTTTGTCGCATTCTTTTCATATATGTATTTTCTGAATAACGTCGAAGACATTAAGCTAGACAAAAATATGAGATATGACCATTAGTTGTACGAGGTAGAGTCAATAAATTCATGAAATGGTAGCCTACGATCAAGCAGGTGTTCGCTGGTGGGGAAATACGTATTTTGCACGTTAGCAGCATTAATAAGGAAAGCACACAGCCATCTTGAATTCATTTCCGGTACTGTCAGTGTTAGCGGTAAATCATTTTTGGCAAAGCATATTTTTCATTCGTCGGATTTTGAAATGTGACGGAGCAACCGAAGGACTTTTCAAAAAATGGATTCCATGAAAGTTTTGAACAGTTATACGAACGCTGGACCAAGTGCATGGATTCGGGAGTTAAATACAAGGCCAATAATTAATGAAGGCCAATAATTATCGTTCTATTATTTTATTATTAATTTAATTTACAGTAGACCTATTCCGGGAACTTTTGACCCTAACTTGTATATTGCGTAAGTTTACAATAGAAGATATAAAATTCGTCTTTTCTAGGCAATATAACATTTTTTGATTAAACTGAACATGATTGGAGTGTTTCTTGAGATGTCGGCAAGTTTTATTCTTTATAAATACATGATGATGTGTTATTTTTTTTCCGGTGGACTGTGTATTATTACATCAAGTTTATCAAACCCTTTAAAAAAAGTTTTTATTTTTTGAAATTTTGAAAAAAACGTACTTGTTTTAAATCAGAAAAGTAATAAGTAGATTAACTTACTCTAAATATTCAGAGAAACCTGCCAATTAGTAAAATAATAATTTTCAAATATATGTATATTATAATATTAACTACGTATTTTTTAGAAAATCAGCTATTTAACAAAGATAATCTGGAAAATCAAAATTCATCAAAAAAATCTAATTAGATTCTCGTATAATGTAGAAAAATGAAAAACATTTTTCAAAAAATATTGATTGCATAAAACATATACTATATTAAACATATCACTAAAAAAGGGTATCCGCTTCACATTTTCTGTCAAATATAAGGACGTAAAAGTTAAAATCCTTTGTTAATTATTTTTGGTATCAATAAATGCGAACACATGTTTTTCATTCAGTAATGTACAATATTCGACAATTTTAAGTACGTGATTATGCTATTTTATTTTTTATCTAACAGCTTTCACTATGTTGAATAAATTGTTAATTATTTTATAACAAGGAGATCTAAAATTTTTTTTCAGTGTAATTTTCGAAAAGATAATTACTTTCGTTAGAGATAAGTCAGAAAAATAAGACCACTCCCTATTATTCAGCTAGTAATAATTTTAACATGTTTCGGCGTATTTGTTTAACAGGAAAAGAAATACTTTAAAATTTGTGTTTGAAATTATTTTTTAATTGAAACGTGTATCTGAGTTTTATATATTCTCAAAAGTTATATTCTTGCCAACATGTTAACGACTAAAAATAACCCATTAAATTATTGAAGTTATTGTAAAGAAAAACGGAGATGACCGTCATTTCTTAAAATAAACATATGGCTTACCAACAATATTAAAAGGAAAATATGTTTTTCATGATCATTATATAATAATATCATGATTCATGGGTTTCATCTGTTGAAGAGATTTATTAATAAAATCTAGTCAAGATTCATTTTCTGAACACTGTAATGGTTTCACATATTTTATTAATATAATTTTAAAAATATAAAAATATACCATTCTTTAATTTCTGAATTGTCATTTAAACTACAATGGTGAAGAGATGATTGCTCTTAGTCGTTTCTTTTGACCTATTATTGAAAAGTATTTACAGAAATTAAAAATATTTTTAAAAGAAATAAAATCTTATTTCCTAATATTTTTGGACTCATATTTTATCGAAATTTTACGAATCGAAATATTTAATTGAAATTTAATTTTTGTTATAGGAAATGCAACATATGATATTGAATTTTTATACTTTTTTTTAAAAATTCATTTATCCAGTAAAAATCTAAAGTTTTTATTTGGGGCACAAAAGAGCCTTCCACAGGGAATCAAAAATCCGAAGCGAAAGCGATCATTTTCGAAACACTATGCAAACACCACGTGCATAAGCGGAGCATGTGCGCTCTCAATTCTTTTGTCTAATACATTATTAATCACGTGAACAGTTCGTAGAAAAAGTATATGGAAATCGTAATTATCTTCGTCTGTGTGGTATTCTACAGGGATAAGCCAACCACGCTATGTAGCGCATCTGATGCTCATGTTATAAACTTCAGAATCAAATGTGGCGAATTATTCAGGATTTGTTTGCAAAAAACGATTTAAAACGTGGAGTTTATTTTACATGCATAAATCTGCCTGCATTATGTTGAATACAAAGTAAATTAATATTCAAAATAATTTCTGATGAGATAAATCAGAAAGATGTACTTTTATCCTTTAAATTACTTATTTGCAGGGATCAAGTGAAACAAACTGTGCATTAGGGTGTATCACGAAATTTTTTTTTGGAAAATCAAACTTTCAAGTTGATAAAAAGTTTTGACTGTTATCACATACCTACCTAAAAATTTTTTTTTGAAATCAAAAAATATTTAGGTCTTCCGGAATAAACTTGAAATTCAACTTTTTTGACCTAAAATGTGTATTTTTAATATATATATATATATGAGACGTCAGATATTTCAAGTAAGCTTCAGAGTTAAGGCAGGTAATATGGTTTATTGAACATTACATTTAAGTTACAATTTAGAATGAGAAGAGGGGAGGGGAGACGGGTACAAGAATCGGCGTGGACTCCAGCAGTTCCAGTGGCAGAAGTCCCCCGATTTTCGATGTGCGGGAGTATTTACGCTTACCACACCACGTGGTCTGCGAAGACACAACTCCTCCTCTCTCTTATCTCTGATCGAACCACACACATTTACCAACATGACCCGCATCCGGGGACACAAGGGCGTGAGGACACGTGTACATCTAAAGAACTCAGAATCGACGGCCTGATGTTTGACAAATAACAAAATAAATAAAACATAGCTCCAGAGCGCGCGTGGCAAGTATGACAGGAAAGCAAAACTTACAGTGAAAGTACCCGCTTGACCAATACCCAAACTAGTAAAACCCAAATTACCTTTCTATACATTACAATATCCCCCCCGGCAAAAGAAGTCTGACGAGCAATATCATTGAGGTGGCCAGTCTCTCACTTGCGAGTCAGACGTCCTTGCAACCTAATCTTAAAACTGCGAACAAATCTAATTTTCAAGTTTAGAAATTTTAAATTTTTCTGACTAGAATTCTGGAGTTATGTTGTACAACACTTGAGGGGCAGGATGCAGTTTCTAAAATTTGACAAAACACAAAGATGCAATAGTACGAAAATCCTACAATAAACAATAAAACAATGAGTGCGCACAATTTTTTTCAAAATATCACAAGTAAAATATTTACAACCCAGGTGGGATACAATAATACTGTACAACAATATAGTAATATAATTCAACAAAATGGAATAAACATGGCTGACATTCATTTTCTTTGGCAAATACTTATGGCTTTGGCTTGCATGGCATAAAGTGAATGGAATGAAAATAACTTGGCAAAATGGTTGGCAAAATGCAGTTGGCAAAATGGAGTAAATTTATTTAGTGTAAAGGCAATGTAAAAAAAAAAAATGTAAAAATGTGCGTAGTGTGTGGAAAATTTCGAAAACCATAGCTGTGAAACAGCAGTACCGTCACACAGGTATGAGGTATAGTAAATACCACTTGTAGGCATTTTAAGTTTGCCCAAACTTTAAACTCTCCATAGTATGACAACAAAAATGGGTTCAAATGATCCCGAAAAAGGAAGACAATTGTCAACTACGAAAGAGAAAACTTGGCCATTGCCTCATAGCTTCCAAAAAAGGGGAAGAGATGACTCAATACACAGTTGGGAAAAACTGGGGGATTATTGAGAGGAAGTCCCAGCCTAGTCTAAGTCTAGCTTCATTTATTGTTTGCATAATATCTATAAAATAGACAAAGAAAAAAGGTGCAGTTTTACTTACACCGCACACACTCGGACTTGGGGACTTCTTCAATGACTAAGAGAAGCGGGTGCCAGAGAAAGGTTGGTAGAAGCATAAAAGAAAAAAGGATAGACGATAGACTTTATGTCGAGTATTCAGGGTTCCAAACTCAACACTTAGAAATTTTGAATACATTTTATTTTCTACTTTTTTCTTTTTTTTTAAGATCAATTATTGTTAATTAAATTTAATCACTTTCGTGGGCTAGCTTTAATTTGTCAGGTGGGAAATAAGGTCTTAATTTAGAAGAGTGAACTATTTCCGTAGGTTTCTTAGTATGGTAATTAGGTTTATCAATTTCGAATGTAACTGAAGAACATTTGTTTACAATTGAATAAGGACCTGAAAAAGTAGGAGATAATTTACGTGTATTTGGGTAGTTAAATTCTTCATAAATTACAAGATCTCCTGGTTCGAAATTAGCTTCTATGAATTTATTTTCATATCTAATTTTATTTTTATTATGAAATTCTATTGTCCTTTCTTTTGCTAATTTTCGAGCTTCATCAACAGGAGGATAGGTATTTTCCGAAATAGGTGAGTCATATGGCAATTTTCCAAACATTAAATACATGGGTGTAAACTTCGTTACTGAATGAGGTGTGTTATTATATTCACTAATAACCTGCTCTAGTAACTTAGTCCAAGGAATTTTAGAAGGTGAAGAGTTAACTTTACATTTTAATCTAGTAACTATGGATTGATTTACCCTCTCTACTTTTCCATTTGTCTGTGGATGATAAGCTGAAGTTAATAGTTGTTTAGTATTGTAGTTCTTGAGGAATTTTTTAAAACGCGAAGCAGTAAAAGCTGCATTTCTATCACTAAGTATCTTTTGAGGAACTTGAATGTTGAATATTTGTTTTAGACAGTTTACATAGGTTTCAGTAGTGACACTTTTCGAAGGAAAGGCCCAAACATATCTTGTAGCATGGTCAATTATTAGATGTAGATATTTTTTTGTTGAATTGTAATAGTTGAAACCTCCTACAGTATCAATCGAAAGACATTCAAAGGGTTTATCAGTAGCAGGTATAGCCTGTAACAAACCAAATTTCTTCTGTTTAGGTTTTTTGTTAAATTGGCAAGTCGAACAATGTTTAACATAATTGGAAATATCTTGAGTCATATGCGGCCAATAATGGGAAGGTGAAATTATACTTAACATTTTTTGAACACCAGGATGGCCAAAATTTTCATGTGCAATTTTCATTAAAGTTTTTCTTAAGCTCATAGGCACCACTATTTTTTTGAATCCTTTCTTATTTATGGTAATTAAATCATTAATGATTTTATATTTAGGACCATGCATATTTTCTGCTAATTGTTGATTTTTAATTTCTTCAGCGTCTAACAATAAAACCGAAGGTTGAATTAATTGGAGATGTTGAGAAGGAGGAATCCTTGATAACATATGAGCTTCGACATTTGTTGAGCCCTTTAGGTACTTTATTTCATAGTCAAACATACTTAATTTAAGGGACCAGCGGAATAATCTTCCTCTGAAATTTTTGACATTTTTTAACCAAACCAATGCCGCGTGGTCAGTATGAATGACGAATTTTTGACCGTGAAGGTAATGATAAAATTTATCAAGGGCATCAACGATAGCCAAACATTCTAATTCAGTTATTGTGTAATTCTTTTCATATGATCGAAGTGATCTCGAATGATATGCAATCGGGTGCAAGATACCTGAGGCATCCGGCTGCTTCAACACAGCTCCAACTGAACAATTTGATGCATCAATAAATACATGGATAGGTAATTTAACGTCGTATAATTGTAACACAGGTTTAGATATCAAAATATTTTTTAAGGTTTCAAAACTTTTCTGACAGTTTGTTGACCAATCCCATTTAGCGTTTTTCTTTAACAAATCATTTAAAGGACGTCTTAATTTTGCATACCGATCAATAAATCTGTTATAAACATTTACAGAACAAAGAAACCTCTATAGTTCCTTTACGTTAGTAGGTGGCTTCAAATTTTTGATAATTTCAATATTAGCATTATCTGGAGTAATTTGACCTTGTTTAACCTCATACCCCAAAAATTTTATAGTGTCCTTAGCAAAGTTACATTTAGATAATTTCAATTTAATTTTTTCCTGCAAACAAATTTGGAAAATAGTTTCTAAATGCTGCATATGTTCTTCCATAGAAGAAGAAAAAACCATTATGTCATCAAAATAATTATAGGCAAATTTAATTTTATATTTATTTAATATTCTTCTCATGACTCTGTTAAATATAGCAGGCCCTGTCTTAATGCCAAATGGCAAGACCTGGAACGTATAGAGACCTGTATTAGTTTCAAAGGCTAGTTTTTCAGTATCTTGAGGGTGGATGGGCACATGCCAAAATCCAGACGCCAAATCAAGAGTTGAAAATATTTTCGCCCCATTAGTTTATCTAATAAGCTGTCGATACGTGGCAAAGGCTCGGCATCATTTTTTACTATATTATTTAATTTACGATAATCCACACACAGTCTAGTTTTGGTACCCTCGTCGCGTTTATACGCTAAAGTGACGGGTGCAGCATAGGGACTATTGCTTTCCTTAATTAAACCAGCTTTTAATAATTGTTCAATCTGAGAATTAATTTCGTCTTCCTCTTTAGGAGAGGTTCGATAAGGCCTGAGGCAAACAGGTAAGTCAGAAGTTAAATTTATACGTTGAGGTTCTACATTAATACGACCAATATCATATTTATTTTTTGCAAAGATTTTCTCATATTTATTTAATAATTCCTCTAATTTTGGATTGATAGCTTTATAAACAGTCTGAGGGGGAACGCTTTCCTCAGAGGCTTTGCTATCGGTTGAAGAACTGGGTTGATTTAAATGTAGAGACATAGGTAAGGCATCATAATTGTATAAAGGTAATCTAACATTATTTTGAAAAACACATAAATTCACACAATCAATATATAAACAAAACTTTTTACACTCTGGTAAACCCAATATGGCATATGGCAGGCTTGAATATACTATAAAAAATTTTACACACTGAGTAATGTTTCCAATTTCTAAATTAACATAACACACTGTATCAAGTATCAGCAGTCCATCTGCCTGAGTAACATTTAAAGGCGAGACTCTCTGTACTTCTAAATTATATCGTCCAACAAAACTTTGCGGCAAGACAGAGAGTGTAGAGCCAGTGTCTATGACACAGGGAACACTTAAAAATTCAAAATTGTCAATTTTGGGTTGAGTTAATTTTTTCCTTAGGTACCCGGGTACAGTAAATAGTCATAAGTTCTCTTCTCGCGAGGTCTCAGTACCATTATTTTGTGAATTTAAAATAGTGGTGTTCGAAGTCATATTCGGGTGAGTCATATTTGGTGCCGCGTATGGGTTTGTCGCAATTTGGTTGTTACTTTTAAAGGGACAATTATGCGCCCAATGGAAAGCATTACTTACCCCTAGCCCCTCACATTTTCTACATGGAGTTCTAGGTAGGGTGCTTTCTTGGTAATTGACATTATTTTGGTGGTGTAAACTTTGAGATAGGGGTCGAAAACGGGGCCAATTATTTATTTATGTTCGCCCTTGGGTTGAATTATGAATTGGTTGACGCCAATTTGGTCGGTTATAAACAGGATCATGGTAGGGTCTAAAATTCCGAAGCTTGGATGTGAAGTAACTAGGATTTTGTGCATTATTGGGCGAGGTGGTAAAACTTGCCTGTTGGGGCGGTTCGTGAATTTTAATTAATTTTGACGCTACCTTAAGCCACTCGGTGGCACTACTCGGTGGTTGCAGGGTTAAAAGTGCTCTTGTAACAGGTGTTCCCCACCTGAGCAGCCAAACTACAGGAGTGCAGTGGCAAAATAAAAGCAGTGACGCTTCCGCCAGGGAATCGTGGTAGTTCGTAGATGAGTAGCGAGGCTAAGATGGAGTGAGCTATGGCTGTTGTTCTTTTTATGTGTAATCCGTGCAGTGTTTGTTTTTTTTAATAAAATGTTTTTGTGTAAGTGAGATGCGAGTCTCTTCTGTCATTTTGGGAGTTCGTGTCGTCTTACAATTTGGCGCCCAACGTAAAAGGCCGTGGAATGGATATAACGTTTGGATTTAGCTGGATGAAATAGAACGTTGTTTTTGTTTTCGTCTGCTGTTAAATGAGTTAAGTACTCTAAAGTTATTTTGTAAATAGTATCTATTTGTATATTTTAATATGTTTTGGCAATCCTTTTGCCTGATTATGTTTTTAAGAACAATTTTGTTTGGATTTTGTGTTTTGTATGTGCATAGAAATTTGTTGGCGGTTTCCCGCCCAAACTGGCTGTAGAGGTAAATGGCGTATAAAAGAATGTTTAACTAGTATTTTGGGTATAATTTGGTGCATAAAGCGAAAATAATATTCTAAATCATATTTTGGCAAAACCGTTGCCTGGCGGATATAGTTGGCAAATCTGCTTGCTTGAAAAGTTTTAAAACAAACAAAAATGGTTCTAACTGACTGTGAATAGAGAAAAGTCACCCAGACTTGTGATAGAATATTGATTTCTGAAACAAAACTCTGTGTAGAGTTGTGTGCACTAAAATTGTTGGAATGCCCATAAAAGTGGAAATTTATGCTAGTTAAACTGAAATATATGTTCTATTGATGTGATAGCTAGTTATGTTGTGATAGCTAGTTGTGATAGCTAGTTATGTTCTTGTATATGTATATATCGGATTTTGCAGTTTGATGTTTTGTTTTAGTAGTGATGAATAGCATTAATTTGGTTTGATGAGTAAGATTAGTTTTGATTTTGTAAAAATAGTTTTGTTTCATTTTGTTCAGAAAAATGGTATTGTTTTGAATTTGCTTATGATTAATTTTGGTTTAATTCTAATTTGATGAAAATTTGAAATTGGCAGAATTGTATTTTTGGTTTGTTGTTGCTTAGTAGTAAGTAGTTGTATTGGTGGCCCTAATCAATTAAATTGTTGCATTTTAGTTACTATTTTGAAAGTTATGGATAATTCTTGTTTAAGCGAAGTTCAGGTCTAATGGCATCGGTGTGAATGTCGCTCAGGTTAGGTTTTGTTTCTGCTCACTCCTGAGAAAGCCTGAAAATTAAATTATATAAGCCTTTCTGTCAGTAAATATAAAAAACCGTAACTCAAGAAATTCTATTTGTGCTCCTGTGATACAATGTCTTACCTCGGAAAAGGCCGAAAAGATGACCTACGACTCCTCGCCCTAGAACTGGGTTTGGAGGAGGTGGAAAACCTTAAAGTGCCCCAATTAAAGAAACTGATAACCGATTCAAAAGAATATGATGAAGAATTAACAAAAAACATGTTGACATCCATCATTGAGGAGCGCGTAAGAAGAGAAAAGTTAGCTGATACGGAGTTGGTGGAAAGGAGAGAGGAAGAGAAAAAAGCCAGAGAACAAACTTTTGAGCTAGAAAAGCTGAGACTGGAACTTGAGATTCAAAAATCCTCCCAGTCAAACCTTGCATCTACCACTTCTTCAGCTCTTGAGCCGGAACAGCCCAAGGTGGATCTGAAGGGGATCTTACCCAAGTTTGATCCAAAAGAAGATGACATGGCGCTATACCTAAGTTTATTTGAACGGCAGTTAACATTTTTGAAGGTTCCGGAGACTACCTGGGTCCCCTACCTGATTGGTTGCCTCCCGCCGGAAGTCGGCAGAATGGTCGTTCGGGAACCTGAGGAAGAATGCAAAGACTACCAGAAGGTCAAGGGCCTACTTCTTAAGCGTTTCAAACTCTCTGCTGAAAGGTTTCGACAGCTATTCTCATCTCACCGCAAGAATCCCACCTGCACCTGGCGAGACTTCTACTTCGAATTAGATGGCTACTTAGATGGTTGGTTAACAGAATTAGACATCACCACCTTCGACAAACTTAGAGACCTTGTCCTCACAGACCAAATAAAACGACGAGTTCCCCCTGAAGTGAAAGAACATTTTCTCGACTCTTGGCCCGATCTGAACACTCCCTTAGAACTTGTGGAAAAGCTTGATGCTTACGATAACATCAGACTGAGCCACAAAAAATACAACGCCCCACCAATGCAAAAGAAATCTTACCCCGCCAAAGAGGAAACTTCAAGAAATGCTCTAAACAAGAAACCAGGCAATCAACTGCCTAAATCCGAAAAACTCAACGCTGGTGAAAAACAGGAGCGTCCAGCTCTGACTTGTTATGGTTGCGGTAAGCCTGGAGTTGTCAGAGCTAAGTGTCCAGTTTGCACTCCAACGCCAAACCTTGCCTCCGCCAACTTTGGACACTTCAACCTCCAGAGCCTGTCCACCTCGGAACCCACCGCATGCCTGCTGGTTACCATAAATGGAGTAGTAGGCACCGCCTGCCCAGACAGTGGAGCAAGCCACACAGTAGCTAGTGAAGGACTATACAAGATCCTGAGGAATCAAGGGGTCCAGTTTCAAAAGTCCAATCTACGGATGACTCTTGCTGATGGTAGCCAGACTGACAAAGACGTATACACTACAAGAGTGACAATACAACTCGAAGGACGTACTTTCAAGATGAATCTTATTGCTCTCCCAGAGGCTAAAGGAAATCGTACCCTACTCGGGACAGACTTCTTGAAGAAAGCTAAAGTGGTGTTAAACTTAGGAGACCAAAATTGGTATTACAGGGACAACCCAAGAAAGCGGTTTCCCTTCGTCGAAGGCTACAAAATACCTCCTTTGGCAGAGGAACGAGACGACACTGGTCTCAAAGAAAACGTCAATATGGCCCCAAAACAAGAGGTCATTGCGGTTGCAGAAGAAGACGTCACCCATACCCCAAAGTGTGACTTCAAACTCCGTGCAGATGAAGGTGAACAACTGACAGAGGTCAAAAGAAACAACTTGATGCTCTATTGATAGAACATGAAGATACGTTCCGGCCGGGGGGAGAGCCGACTCCCTTTATAGAACATAGGATCGAGACAGGAAATGCCCCTCCCGTGGCTACTATTCCTTACCGACTATCTCCTGCCAGGAGAGAAGTTCTTAAGAAGGAAATCGATGCCTTGCTTGCGGCAGGAACCATAGAAGAGTGTGATTCTCCATACGCAGCACCTGTAGTCTTGATCCCGAAACCAAATGGAGAGTTTAGATTATGTGTAGACTATCGCAAGTTAAACTCTATCACGAAGCCTGACCCATATCCATTGCCACGCATGGATGATTTGTTGCATAAAGCCAAACAGACTGCCTATATGTCAACTATAGATTTGAAATCGGGGTACCATCAAGTACAAATGTATCCTCCGGAGAAGGATAAAACGGCTTTTGTCTGCCAGTATGGGGTCTACCGGTTCACCAGGATGCCTTTTGGCTTGAAGACAGCGCCAGCGACCTTCCAGCGGTTAATGGATCTTTTCAGAAATGGTCTGAAGGTCAATACGCTTGTATACCTGGATGACATCATCGTGTTGTCTTCGACCTTCGAGGAACACATAGAGGACTTACGGCATGTTTTTGAGAGACTCCAAAAGTTTAAGTTATATGCAAACCGTGCTAAGTGCCACTTTGCTTGCCATAAAGTTAAGTATTTAGGACATTTCATTACAAGCAAAGGAATAGAAGTGGACCCGGCTAAAGTGGAGGCAATTGCCCGAATTCCTCCCCCGAAGTCCGTAAAGCAGGTTCAAAGTTTCCTACAGACCTGTAGTTGGTACCGCAGATTCATTCCCCAGTTCGCAGACCTCTCGAGACCTTTGAGTCAATTGACCAGGAAGCGAGCCACGTGGAAGTGGGGGGAGGATGAACAACAGGCCTTTGAAACCCTGAAAAGGAAGTTGATCTCACCGCCAGTGTTGAGTCAAGTGGACGAATCAAAGCCTTTTGTCATAAGGGCGGATGCATCTGGCTACGCTCTGGGAGCTGTCCTTACCCAAGGACAAGGTCCAGAATAACACCCGCTCGAATATGCCAGCCGACTTCTACTACCAGCTGAAAAGAACTATTCCACAACGGAAAGAGAGGCCCTAGCAGTTGTTTGGGCATTAGAGAAATTCAGGGGATACGTGGAAGGAGCAGAGATCACGGTGATTACTGACCACCAGCCCTTGAAATGGTTATTAAGTCTAAAATCGCCAACCGGCCGATTAGCAAGATGGGCCCTACAGATTCAGTCGTACAACTTGAAAGTCGACTACTTGCCAGGAAAAGCCAACGTTATTGCAGACTTGCTATCGCGTCCTGCATGTGAACACAAGGAGCCATCGGGTGAGATTTGTGCGGTTGCCATTGACCTCCCAGTCCGGAAGCCAAGTGACATCCGGGAGCAGCAACTCAAGGATCCAGATCTGAAAAAGATAATAGACTGTTTCGAGAGTAACACCACAGATGAAAATTATGCCAACTGGACACAGCGGGGATATTTGATGTCCCAGGGAATCCTTTACAGGTATGCTCCAGACTCGGAAGCCGAGGAGGCTCAACTAGTCGTCCCTATCCATGAACGAACGAGAGTGCTAAAGGAGTACCACGATTCCCCAACTGCCGGCCACTACGGAGCCGAGGGCACCTTCTACAAAGTGGCCTTGCGATATTACTTCCCTGGAATGCGGAAGTTTATTACCGATTACGTCAAAAATTGTGCCGAGTGTAGCAGATTTAAGCCAAGCAATCAGAAACCTGCAGGTTTATTGAGAACTCCCGCTTATGCCCAACGCTTCGAAACACTCGCCATAGATCTCTTTGGTCCCTTACCAGAGAATGCAGATGGAAAGAAGTGGATTTTCATTGTAGAAGATACGTCGACAAAATGGGTAGAACTTTTTGCTCTGAAAGAGGCAACGGCGAAAGAATGTGCCATAATTTTGTTTGAAGAGATTTTCCTGAGGTATGGATTAGCCAGACGTGTCATAAGTGATAATGGCCCACAATTCACAAGTGCTGTCCTACAGCAACTGTGTTACCTACTCGAAGTGTCCCAAGTCTTTACACCCGTATATTGGCCCCAGGCCAATCCAGTTGAAAGAAAGAATCGGGATCTAAAACCAAAACTAGCAATACTTGTTGGTGAGGATCATACGTCATGGTCAGATAAACTTGCGACCATCCGTTTTGCAATGAATACGTCGAAGTGTGATACAACAAATCACACAGCTGCATTTCTCCAATTCGGAAGAGAATTACGAACAATTGATGACGTGCAACATGATGTAAGAGCGGTGATTGACAACGATAATTTCATCGCTGAAATTACACCTTATCTGAAGAAATTCGCCCGGATCTCAACCGAGATCAAAGATCTTGTAGAAAAGAAGCAAGACCAGCACAAAAAGTATGCCGATGAGAGTAGAAGAAGGGCACATAGGTATGAGCCAGGTGATAAAGTATGGATAAATTTACATCGTTTAAGCAATAAAGCGAAAAAGAAAACAGCTAAGTTTCAACCCTGTAGGGATGGCCCCTATATTGTGATTACCCAACACTCCCCTACAACCTATGAAGTTGCTAAACCGGAAGCGCCGGATATCCTGCTTGGCACATACCACACTTCTGCTCTCACCCCTTTCAATGAAACTCCTCTTTCTGATGTTGTGCCTGTCGCCCCCCTAAGGAAGAGGGGACGACCTCCCAAGAGTAGCCCTCCAAAGACTGTTCGTCGAAGTGCCAAAAGAGAGACTCAGTTACCATCCAGCTCTTCTGGCCACTCGCCGGGACGTCATCGTGGCCAGGGGGGGAGTCTGTAACAGGTGTTCCCCACCTGAGCAGCCAAACTCCAGGACTGCAGTGGCAAAATAAAAGCAGTGACGCTTCCGCCAGGGAATCGTGGTAGTTCGTAGATGAGTAGCGAGGCTAAGATGGAGTGAGCTATGGCTGTTGTTCTTTTTATGTGTAATCCGTGCAGTGTTTGTTTTTTTTAATAAAATGTTTTTGTGTAAGTGAGATGCGAGTCTCTTCTGTCATTTTGAGAGTTCGTGTCGTCTTACACTCTCACATTACTAGGAAGACCATTGGTCAATCCTTCTAATATTATATTATTAGGTAGCCCCAATTTTCTACCTATTTCTAATTTTTCATGAAAATAAGTTATAAGATTCGAAATCTTTTCTAGTTTTAAATTTGTAAAATCCATGAAAGTAAACACGGTACATGAAATATATTTTTCTCTCAGTATTTCAATCAATTCTTGCCAATTATTACAATTTGTAATATTATTTATGTATGTTGTTAAGGCAGACCCCTTAAGAAATTTTCCTATATTTTGAAATTTCCAATCTTCATCTTCCATATTTATACTTCATCTTCCATACTTCATCTTCCATATTTTGTTGTAAGCAACACCGTTCGTAATATGCGATCCAACTCTCAAAACTCATATTATCTTCAAAATTATAGGGGGCAATAAACTCATCACTTTTTTGCAGGGACATAGTGGCAATAGTTTGTGTATTTTCTTTACCATCTAACGACATGCTGAAATTTTTTTCTAAATTTTTACCTGAACGGAGAAGCATTTAATAATTGCATTCAGAAATTTTATTTAGCAACATTAATAATAATACTGCAATAAATTTACAAAATATTACCTTAATGAAAATACTATACTAATGGGGAAAAGAACAGATATATCACTATATATATATATATATTTTTTTTTTTATGAACACTAAAATAGCACTTTAAAATAACACACACAATTAATAACCATTTAAATATAATGCTCTAATGTTCACTTCAACTCTGAAAATATACGTACTTCACTTAATCAATATCCACAAGTCGAAATCCTCATTCTTCAACAATAAACAAAACACACTCAAAAAAAAAAATCTTCTCTCACAAGTTAAATGCAGGCAGGAGGAGTTTACGCATAAAAACAAAAATATTCGGCACGGAGAAAAGGGGGAAATAATTCACCAGTTGCACACACTTCTCGTGGGGGCCTGTTGGGTGCAGAAGTAATGATGACAAGAGTTTCTCTTGGTTTGCGGCGAATGTGCGAAAAAAAAATGAATTAGGAGGCGCAGATTTCGGTATGATGAGCGCTGCAGAAATACAGCATAGGCTGTTCATCAATGCAGACGTTCTTCCATTTCGGCATTAACGGCGTAGAACGTACAGGACGTTCTGTGAAGTACTTCAGAAGATAGCCCGACTCATCAGTCGGTGTTGAAATCTCCCAGAGCAGGGCTCGATGAAGTTGGCCGGTGGAGAGCGGACTCAAGGAGTAGGCCATCGGCTGGTCGGTGAAGAGGCGCGCTGCATCTCCTGCGAACGATGGGCGATGAACCCGTCTCCCGGACTTTTGAGCGTTAATTTTTTTACGATTTAAAATTTTTAATTGGCACACAGGCAATCATCCTGTCGACTATTTGAGACGTCAGATATTTCAAGTAAGCTTCAGAGTTAAGGCAGGTAATATGGTTTATTGAACATTACATTTAAGTTGCAATTTAGAATGAGAAGAGGGCAGGGGAGACGGGTACAAGAATCGGCGTGGACTCCAGCAGTTCCAGTGGCAGAAGTCCCCCGATTTTCGATGTGCGGGAGTATTTACGCTTACCACACCACGTGGTCTGCGAAGACACAACTCCTCCTCTCTCTTATCTCTGATCGAACCACACACATTTACCAACATGACCCGCATCCGGGGACACAAGGGCGTGAGGACACGTGTACATCTAAAGAACTCAGAATCGACGGCCTGATGTCTGACAAATAACAAAATAAATAAAACATAGCTCCAGAGCGCGCGTGGCAAGTATGACAGGAAAGCAAAACTTACAGTGAAAGTACCCGCTTGACCAATACCCAAACTAGTAAAACCCAAATTACCTTTTTATACATTACATATATATATATATATATATATACATGAATATAAAGTATATATTTTTCTTTCAAGTACAAAAATTTGAAGTTTAGAAAGACAACGGACTTTAAAAAAATTCATTTGTACCATTAACTATATTAGTCTGCCAGAATCTAACTTTAAAAACCTTGCTATTTTATCAAATATTCAAAAATTTTGTGGCGATATTTTACATTGGTAAACTTCTAGCAACAGTGCAAATAAAATGTATATTAAGTTTTCATTAGTTTATTAGTTTCTTTTTTATTTCGGGTGTGTGTGGGGGGGGGGAGGGGTGACGTTAGAAATAATTACACATTAGAAAAAAATTTGGAGGAGCAAAAGTATATTAAAATTAAAACTCAGAAAATATGATTTTTAGATGAAAAAGATTACAAAAGATATAAACAAACACATAAAGGTTACAAATAAAGAACATTGAATATGTAAAGATTATTCAAAATAAATCTTGATTTAACTGTCTATTTATTTTGATAATTGTAGGCAGCGCATCACGAACACAAGTAGTTTTTCCAACCTGCAACCTGATCCATTAGAAACTTCAGTGTTTGTGGCCGTACCATCACATCCAAGAGCTTTGACAGTTGTGACATCAATGCAATTACATTCCATGTGTTTCATTATTGATGATACTATGTCTTTCCCAAAACAACTGCCTGGAGGTACATCACCAAGATACATTGAACCTGGTTCCTCAACCAAAGATATGTGTTCTTCTTGTATAGTTTTCCGAACAGATTAACCACGTACATTTTCTTTGACTATAATTTCATCTTTCCCACCATCAAAATAGAGAGAAATTATTTCTGAGGTGCGAGTTGAAGCAATACTTTCACGGTACTTTACTCTTTCGCAAAAAACTTTTCGATTTATCAATTAATGCCGTCTAATTTTCGGGTGTCACAGCTTTTAAATCCTGTAAAAGAGCACTTGCTAGTTGCGCTCCCGCTCTATTGGAAATTGCTCTGCGATCACATGCTCTGGAAAATGATGGCAGATCTACTGGAAGGACTTGCTTTTCTGAAACGCCAGAATTTTCCTTTTTATTTTCTGGTATTTTATTTTTTATAGCTAAAACACTTTCATCACTTCAATCCTGTTGAAGGGAATCGCTCCCAGTGTCACTATCAGTGCCTTCATGCCGTAAAGTAGGGATATTTGTTGATTGGGGACCTGTGTATAACTCGAATTGTATGGACTTTTCCTTTCTTTTAGCACGTTTCTCGATTTTTTTTTTTACTCTCTACTGGGTCAATTCCTCGTATAAACATAAGCCTCAGGTTTCGTTGGTCCTTCAATAACTTCTGTTCCAGTTGTAGAACCTTCCTTTGCGCTGGACACAAACATTTCTATATATCTCTACATTTGCATGAACAAATATAAAGATTATTTACAATGTCAGATTTGAACTCTTCAACGGACGTTTTAAAGCTCTTGGCATTTTTCGCGTTACACCCTCCCTGATGACTTTTTTATCTTTTCAGATCTCTCGTGTAGTTTTAAAATCATAAAAACAATGTTGTTTACAGATGAAGCAGGAATAGAAGCCTTCTTCCATATTTCTTCTTGCTTAAGGGCCACTGGCATTGTAATTACCTTTTCATTGGTTGATGGCATCCTTCAGACTTCAACTGATTTCTTACCCATTCAAAATAACGTATTACATCAATTTTAGTAGGTAAAATATTACTATCAGTTATATTTAGAGGTTGGCCGACAATTGGATCGTTGATGGTACTGTAGTTTTCCTTGTTGATGTAGAATGCGTTTTTCTACTCATGATGGTAAAACAACAAAACCAAATTGAACTCAATCACAAATCATAAGTGCTCACTAAACGGACGCTTCGCACATAAAAAATGCTAAGAACAAACTGACTAAGAAAGGAAGGATGCACGAGGGAGAGAGAAGTAATTACGTGATGGTCTTGCACTTCCCTTATCTCCAAAGTCATGGGGGAGCTATAGTTTTATGACCTTGAAATCTGAGCCCGCTATTCGCCTACAAAAATATCCTTGCTATTTAGAAACACTGTACTGCAGTGTCTATATTATCCACATGCAAAAACCCTTAACTGGTTAAAAATTTGTGACGCATCATTTTACTTTATAGCTCTATGAATTTTAAATATGGGTCTTAAAAATAACGATATCAAGTTTTGAGTGACGCCCTGCTGGGAATTTTAAAGACTTGTTTTTAAATTCCATTACAGTTACTTTCGTTTTATTTTCTAAAGATTTACGCATTTAAGCAATGCTTTTAATTATGAAATACACTGTCAAATATATCACACTTTCACTGAGTCTATATAATGTATTCAAATGAATTTATTTCAATAATTTAATTTATCTTTTGCGTCACGCTATCCAAAAGGGTAAGCAAAATTTTCATATACATTGCACTTAGTTTGGTTACTATGACACTAACTAAAGATTTACGTAAACTTTACTTGCCCTTTTGGATAGCGTGACGCAAAAGATAAATTAAATTATTGAAATAAATTCATTTGAATACATTATATAGACTCAGTGTAAGTGTGATATATTTGACAGTGTATTTCATAATTAAAAGCATTGCTTAAATGCGTAAATCTTCTTTAGAAAATAAAACGAAAGTAACTGTAATGGAATTTAAAAACAAGTCTTTAAAATTCCCAGCAGGGCGTCACTCAAAACTTGATATCGTTATTTTTAAGACCCATATTTAAAATTCATAGAGCTATAAAGTAAAATGATGCGTCACAAATTTTTAACCAGTTAAGGGTTTTTGCATGTGGTTATCATTACTTTTTAAGGGTATGGTCAGAAGGTAATAAATTAGGTTCAAGGGCGAATTTCGGAAGTTTGCTTGACACTAAATTATGCAAATAAATATACAAACCTGTTTTCATGCAGTATCAGAGTACTTGATTAAAAAAGTCACAGCAAGTTCTTTTGTAACATGTAACAGAAAATTGGCATATTTTTGTTAGAATTTTATAATAAGAGACATAATACTGATTATAATCAATAATTTTTTGAGTAATTTTCTATTTTTAATTTGGGTCGAGTATAGATTAGTATCCCTGCATTCATCTTTGATTTTATTTCATAAATTTGCATTCAGTTTAATGCTAAACGTAAGTTAACTTTTTACTATAATTATATAACTATTGGGCCCCATCAGTGGCCGAGCGCATAGCGCTCTGAACTGGGAGACGGAAGGTGCCTGGTTCGAAACCAGGTTGCGTCCGCCGACCTAATCGTTCGGAGTTTTCCGTGGTTTCCTCCAAAACAGCGTAAATACGGGTTAGGACCCCTTAGAAAGACCCCCACGGAGGGCACCCACGTCTCGGCTTAGAGCCTACTTGTAGCTATAATCGGCCGTAATTCTAGAATAACAACAACAATATATAACTGTTGGTTCTATTGTTTTAATGCGTTGTGATTCATTAATTTGCATTAAGTTTAACGATAACCGTAAGTTAAGTTTAGTTAAAATTATTAATTTATTAATCTCGTTCTTAATTAATGAAATCTAGTTACTCATTCTATTATTTTAATGCAATGTAATCTATTAATGCAATATTTGCTTTCAGTTTAAAGCTATCTCTAAGTTAAATTTTTAACTATATTATGATAGACTAAGTTTTTAACTAAGTTAATGATACATCTCGAAATTGTTGATTAAATTAATTAATGACTATAATCATTAATAAAATAGAAAATTACTCAAAATTTTGTTTATAATTGGTTTTATGTCGCTTTTTAGAAAACTAACTTCATACTGTGTTTGTTTTTTTATCAGTTGATAATTTCATTTTTTTAGAGAATGTTTAGATGAACTTCCAGTTTAAGAATAAGGGTCTTGCGCGGTTGACTTTCTTAGTACTTCTGAAGCGTATTTACGTTACATCGTGAGAAAAACCGTCCAAAACTCCGAATTTTTAGATTATCAGCCATCCGGTAGACCAGAACCCTGGACATTAATACTTCAGTTATCTACCATCTTCAGTATCTTATCAACTCGGCTCGGGTGGACACAACATCTTGTTTTAGATGCCATCTCCGGCCTTCAAATGTCTAATACAAAATATAGTGCATGTATAAATTTAGATTAATCAAATTTCTATCTGAAAAGTATTGAACAAAATTTTAAATATGGCAATTAAAGGAATACAAAATAAAAGTGAGAAAAACCCAAGATTTGGAAAAAATATTGGTTTTAAAATTATAATTCAATAATTTCAATAAATTTTATGTATACATGAAGAGTAAAAGAATTATTATTAAAACTAGTTTGTAAAACTACTATTTATTTTCCTTGGAATACTAAATAATTATTATTATTTAATTATGTGAGGTTTCTGAAGCGAAAAAAAAATTTCACTGAAATATTAATTACATATTGAATTTTCCAAATAGAATTAATAATATTAGAAAAATAAAGACTTAATTTAATTAGAAATAGCTATCAAAATACTAGGGAAACGAAATACTTAAAGAAAAAGTTAGGAAGGAGTTTTACCAAAAAATACTTAAATTAATTATTTTTTTAATTCAAAGTTTAACTATATTTAATTATTAATTATAGCAAAATAAATTGCAGAAAAAATAAGTAAAGTATATAATAATCTGTTATTATTTTTTAAAATGAAATAAAACAAAAACGACAGTAACATAAAGCTCATCTCGCAAAAGTGCTACATCGGGTACAGAACCTACGTTTTCTGGACAGAACGCGGAAGCGCTTCGCACCAGCTATCTACGAGCAAACTGGTTTAGGATATAAAGTAACGTGTACAAATCTTGTCACGGATTTACAGCACTGTATTCCTACTCCCTCGCTTGTTTACCGCCGTTGAAACAAGATCATTTTCCGTATTTCCTTACGCGGGTTAAATAGTTCCCTCTTTTAACTGGATTAAATGAAAAAAAAAAAAGGAGTTTTCCTAGCTTAACCGGCGACGTCACTCATCGAATTTGGCACCGATTAAAATCATATATTAATTGTAAAAAATTCGTTAGAGCGGATTCCGAGATCCAGATGAGACACTTTTGAAAATAGAAAAGTTAGCTGTTTATGTAAGTGCCGCGAAGTTTTACGGTTGGTTGGTTGGGCTGGCTGCGTCACTCGTAGAAACTGCCGTTCTACATGATAATACAATGATTGAAAATCTGAAAGATTCTTCAACTTTTCTTAAATTCGGTTAGTTGAAAAAAATTGGAGATTTTTATTACGATTCTGGGAGATCTAAATGTTCAATTTCAGTCGCAATGCATTTTTTTATTGATAGATTCCATCTGAAATTGCCCATTTTTGCTGTTGAATATTTAATTTTGATTTATACATACTTTATAAAAAAAATGCTTAAAAATATCGTATTGACTAAAAAACTGACAACTTCAGGGTCATTCCGGGAAACCTAAATATTTTTAGATTTCAAAAAAAAAAAAAAGTTTGGTAGGTATGTGATGACAGTGACAACTTTTATCAACTTGAAAGTTTGATTTTCCCAAAAAAATTTTTCGTGATACACCCTACTGTGCATTAACTGAAGATAAAAATGTTTTCATTTATATTTCGTTTATTATAGGAAGTTACCTCAAATTTTTAGAGAACAATGTTTAGTCCTTTAACTTGAAAAAAAAATCTTTTCATTTTATCAGATAATCAGATTATCTGGATTTATTAATTAATGTTTCGGTAAAGGTAGCATTTATACAGGGTGACTGATAATTCATGGTACAAATTTTGAAGGCTGGTACAAGACACTGTAAGAATCGCATTTTGTATAGGGATGTATGTTCAAAAGTGAAGCGTCGAAGTATAAACAGAGGAAAGAACAAATACAGGAGATGGAGGAAACCCCCGCCAGACAACCCCCAAGTCATGGAAAACGTAATTCTATTACGAGCGCGCTGCAGCATCGTAAGAAAGTTCAGAGGTAGCAGTATAAAATGTGCTTGGCACTTTGTGACAGCTTGACGTACTTCGTCGCGGGAGTTTACGAACACAACAGTTTTCCATGATTTTGAGGTTGTCTGGCGTGGGTTTGCCACTATGGAAAGTGTCTGGCAAGGGATAAAGTGATTTCTAGTATTGCGAAGAAGAACATATAAAAAAATTAAGCTTTATGAAATGACGAAAATATTCTGCAGTTTTATACACCTTTTCCACCTGTTACCTGCCAAAGCCACGGTCATCCAAACTTTATAGTGGCCGATTGTTCTACCTCTGTTGGGGGGTATGCGCAGAAAAAGTTTCAGCTTTTATAGTATGACGAAGGTCTGGCGGTCGCTGGCTCTTAGACTATAAAGTCAGCACGAAGCATTTATCTGACTTGATACCCAATACGGAGAGTTGTTCCATCTTGAATAAAGACCTGAGGATGAAATCAGTGGCAAATCTACTTCACGCACTCGCGTAATCAAAATGATGGTTGTTGTTGCCGGACACTAGGAGATGAAACACCGCGTATGCGGCTAACAGTGAAACTGACCTATTGCTGGTATTCTGATAGAACAATTATACCAGGAAAGCTCGATATGTCTTCTCTAAGGGATTTACAATGACGAAGGGCTGCAGCAAGTTTTCCTGCACGTTTCTTTATAGGTTTTACTAACTTGCATACGGAATTTTTGAAAAGCGCCATCTGATGGTCTAAATTGAAGTATTTTTTTATGGAAGGAATCTTTTCCACGTGGTCCATATAATGTATACACCAAGCTTCATCAAAATATTACCAGAACGGGTTATAGAGGGGTATGAATAAGTTCACTTTAATAATAACCACCCCGCACTCGCAAAGAGCTTCTTACAGATATTTTCACATAAAAATAAAACATTTGCTTCACAAACCTTGCAAACTTTTTACACAGTTCGTTTTAATTTAATGAATCTGTAAAAAAATCCACAAACTAAATTCTATATCAAAAAACACATTCTTTTCCCACAATCCCGTTTTAACTTGAAGCTCTGAGCTAAAATAAAGATGAAAAAAACATTGCTTTTTTATCAGAAAAGCCAAGAAATATTTCATACTGAATAAAATTTCGACAAATAAGCAAACACTTTGTAATCTTGTGATAAAGAGAAATTTTCTATCATAGAAATCGTACTTTGCAAACCTGATCCTTTAAGTCCTGATACATTACTAACATAAATTTCTTCTTTTGATGTCAGCTCTTACATCAGTCGATTTCACTCGCATAATGAGGTTATAAATCTAGACCAGAACTTACTCCACTTGTATTTTCAGAATTGCAAAATGCAATTTTCTTCCAATGTAGAACACCGATTTCCAAATTTATTATATTGGTTCTGTCTGGTACTGCGACAAAAGATCCAAGGAAAAACAGTTATATATTCCTTTAACTTCTTTTGAAATTGTAAGTTAAAATTTGTAAAATAACATCCAAGAATAACTTTCTAGGAACTCTATTCTTAACATTTTACTATATCAAACATTTGAGTTTTGTTTATTTTAGGAATTGTTTATTTTTAGAAAAAATAAACTTTAGATGTGATATATATATATATAAATGTGTGTGTGTGTGTGTGTGTATGTATATGTTCACTTATACGTATGTATAGGT
>JAWZYV010016018.1:0-43836 GCA_038373885.1 Cheiracanthium punctorium
ACAAACCCTTCTTCAAAATTGAAATCTATATTAAAATTGCCTACCAAAACTGTTTAAGAATCTTTCTCAGGCATATTCTAACTATACTTCACCTTTATAAATACCATTTGGAAAGTGTATAGTAATCTATGAGTGTACCATATTTGTCTTCCTGTTCCATAAAACACATCTTCGGAATTAAGATCTATATTAAAATTGCCTTCTAAAACTGTTTTACAATTTTCGCCAGGAGTATTCTAACTATACTTTTCCTTTGTAATAATCTGTCGCATTTGCCAGTTTCTAGCCAAATTTGAAAGATATCACAGAGCTTGGTAGAAAGATATCACAGAGGTTGGTTTTGAAGACGTATTTTTGACACCAAACTTGGCGATCAATTATAAAAAATTGCAAACCTTGTGCGACTTTCAACATTTTTTCTCCCCTTCCCCTTCGCTTTATCTGGCAATCACATCTGAAAAGTGCCTCGCCGTGACAAGGCATGTAGACAAAGACAAATTATGTCGACGCTGAAAAACATGCTTGATTTTAATAGTATTGTAGTTCTAACCAGGCCCGTCACTAGCGGGTGTGCTGGTTGTGCACCGCACAAAGGCGCCAAGGTAAAGGGGGCGCCGAAACGACTGAAGAAGAGTTTAGCGAAAATTAACATTTTTCGAAAAAAAATTTTTTTTGTTTAAGTTTATATTGCAGATTTCTAGGAAAGTGCTTTCCCCGTTGAAATGCCCCTCTACAATGTTTTTGCAAGGTTTCATCTTACAAGTTCCTGTATACAGCACTGCTTTGTTAGCATCCTCCCCCCCCCCCATCTCTTAGTCCAGCGTTTCTCAACCTGTGCAGAGCGTTTGCAGGGGGGGGTGAGAAAAACCAAAGAGCAAGTAGTGATACATATTTTTAAAAAATCATTTAATTTATTCTCATTTTTACTCAAAAATATATCCATTTTCGCTTAAAATGTTCATTCAGACTTTACTGATGACATTACTTTGTAGAAAGTTCGACTAAATGTTCATTTTTGAAGATTAAAAAACTGAATGTATACTGAAAAGTGTGAGGGAGGGCGCCACCGTAAGTTAGCCTTTGTTGGGGAGGGGGGGGCGACGTTAAAAAGTTGAGAACTGCTCCCTTATGCGAAAACCTTCTCCGAGTTTCCTCAAACGTGTCTTTCAGTGCTATCCAGAAGGTGAAGTTTACTGATATATGATACCATACTAACAGGGGCGTAGCCAGAAATTTTTCATGGGGGGGGGGTTACGACTACTGCAACTCGCATATATGCATACATGTGTGTGATAAGGGAGTGAAGAATATACATTTTGTATGGCAAAAAATTTCTCATGGGGTGGTTATGACTCCCCCTTGGCTACGCCCCTGCTTACTTACTATGGTGATGATATGGATGGGCCGTTTTCAGATTCCTTCCCATTCATGGGCGTCTGCCTGAGGTCCCTATGGCCCATTTACATTCAGCCCTTCCCACTTCGTCTTTCGCTGCAGCTTTTTTTCCCGGAAATACTTCTGCGTCAGCTCCAAAAGCAGTGAGTGTTTACATTCACATGTACTCGCCTTCTCCTGTATGTAGTTTTCAACTGTACTTCCCTCCTCCTCCCTTAAATATCCCCTGAAGGGGTATCGTTCCGGGCAAAGAGGTCAGCAAGAAAGGTCATGGCATAAACAGGACGAGAGAGGGTTTACACTACTGTTACGGCCATTTCTCGCGCTCGCTGCCGTGAAAGTGGGCTGAGTGTAAACGAGGGGTGAGATGTTGCAGAGAGAAGCACTGTTGCATTTGTTGATGGGAGGGGCTCATCTTGGGCTTTCCCGCACTTCAGTAGTAAAATAATGCAAAAAAGTTCAGTTTTGACAATAATTCACTATACCGACGGCTTGGGGAGAGGCAATCCTGGAGTCCATGATAACAAATGCAAATCTGGAAATGGAGATGGACCCAAAAGGGGCGCAAGAGCTATTTATAGAAAATTTTATATTTTTTTCTAATCGAAGTTGCCTGGTACGTAAATGAGTGCTCATATAGAAAGGCAGATCGTGCCCCATCCTTAGGTGTTTCTGAAGTTAATTTTTTTTGTTCTATACTGAATTTTTATTACTACAAGAACAGTCTGTAGTATTTTACAACCTGATAAGAGCCTTTCCCTCATAGAAACACTGGTATAGGCATGGTTCTCAAAATTTAAAATGCTTTACCAACCTAACAGAAAAGTAACATGAATTGGCGTTTAAATGCTAATTATTTTCTAATATATATATATGCAATGTACTTTATTTGTATTACAAATTTATTGAAATCCGACGTATGGGATCCAAGGGAGGGCGATCTCTCTTCACCTGAGCACGTTTAAAAATTTGCGGAGTTTCTGAGGAGTTTAACCCACTTTTGAACCCAGTTTTATTCTGTCTGCTCTCATCATTGAAGAAATGCAATGAAGAAAGCTCTCCTTCTGTAACCAGGTTTGCTTCCCGGCATGGGTCATTAAATGCTTCGCCGGAACCCAGACCCAGCAGTTGCGAAATCGTTGACAGTATTCAAAGACTCAAGCTGGGAAGTAAAACTAGTCATAGAAGGAGAGACTTCTCCATAGCATCTTTTCAATGATGAGAGCATACAGAATAAACCTGGATTCAAGATTGAAAATGAATTGGGCGGGATGACTCAACAGTGGAAGAATTCTCTGTGATACTTATCTCTCCCCTCCTTCAAGAATTTCTGAATCCACTACTGATTAGCAATTTAACAAGTCGAGTCACATTTAAATAACTTTTGATTCAGGTAGTATTTTACATTACATATTCAAAGACTGCTGTACCCCCCACCCCCCCCAAAAAATAAATATATCTTAAAGGATAACATTTTGTTTTATTATGCATTTTGCATAGGTAAAATGAACTTTTTTAAAAATTAGACCAAACTGCAGCTGATTACAGGTAAAAGTTATTAGGTAAAAAGCTGATTAGGGTAAAAGTTTGCTTTAATATACAACTTGTTTAAGTCAAATAAGCTTTATCATTAAAATTAGGCCTTTCAACACAATTTTTTTTATATTCGTGACTGCATTTAACATTAATTTACTTTTCTCCAATCGTATATAAAGTAGTAAATTATTTTCGTCCTATTTACAGCTACACTTTTTATAAAGAAGTAAAAAGAGTAGCATAGGTGGATACAATTATAAAATAAAATAATAATTAATTTTATTGACATTTGAATAATTCATTTTTAAATACACTTTTTATATTTATGAAACAAACCTATGTACTCAATACTAGTTACGCCTTCTCTTGTGTGAACTATGGCAAAAAAAAGGGTTAAACTGACAGTTTCAGCCGCGTTAAATAAAGGAATTGTTACTATAGGTGACAAAGCAAGATAATTCAAAGGATTATTATTATATATATATTCGTCATAAACAAGCTTGTTAATTCAACAGTTTCATTCGAAATTTTAGAGAAATATATTGATATGTTTATACTTATATCAGAAATAGGCATGTTGTCTCATTGGGGTGAAAAAGAAATCTTAAAACATTTCAAAGACTTGCATTTAAAATTAATTTATGATATAGATGGCGAATTTCTTTTCGATGAACTAATATCGTTAAACTGTTTTTCAAGTACCGTAATCTCGTTATGAATACATTTATCACTCCCAGTTACAGTCGCTTCCAAAGAAAGAAGTTTTTCCAAATTAAATATTATAGAAAAATTATTTACTATCATAAATGAGACAAGAACGGGTGCCAAATTTATCAATCATTTCAATAGAATATCAAGAATTTGAAAAAGTAGACATAATTAGTATAACTGAAGGGTTTGCTAGTCCAGAAGGCTTCTGCACTAGCAAACCCTACTAGAAAAGTTTCTATTAATAATACTAGTGCTTGAAAAGTTTCACTATAAATAATACTAGTGCTTCTTTTTTAAAAAATCTCTAACTAAACCAGCTTATTCCAAGCAATACCAGCAATAATTATCAAATAATTAAATTTGTTACTGTAATTTTAAGTTTTTTACTCTTACGAAGGAATATTTTTACTGTGAACATATTTTCTGAAATATTAACAAATTTTAGATATGCAGGCAAAATTTTAGTACTCTTTTAAAGATATTAATTTTTTAAAAGAATTTTAGCCATTCAGAGGCGTAGCCAAGGGGGGGGTTAGGGGGGTCATAACCCCACCCCCATGAGGAATTTTTTGCCATACAAAATGCATATTCTTCACTACATTATCACACACACGAATACATATATATGAGTTGTAGTAGTCGTAACCCCCCCCATGAAAAATTTCTGGCTACGCCCCTGTAGCCATTATAATGTGCTTTAGTGGTTTTCTTTGTGCAAACTGTTTTACAACTTTAGAAAGATCTAATTAGACAGTTGACCTACAACGTTTTTTCCATCAACATTAAACGAATTTTATTGATAGAGCCATAATTTTTAATCATACTTATTTTTATTTTGTACCATGCTTTTAAACATTTTATTAATGCATTGTCATGCCTTTGAAAACATTTTGAACAGTTCGCTTTAAATTCTGTAGTAGAAAAGTGTTTTTTTTTTTCCTTTTCCCAAGTATTTCACAGTGAAAACAAAACTCAGAATTTAATTCAACAACAACAGAAAACAAAACTCAGAAACAATAAAATACATAAGCCACGTTCTCTTTACTATTTTCGTTCCATTTTCCCATATTCTTGCAATAAGAGATACTGCACTTTCCATTTGAGCTGTCAATGTGAAAGTTAAATTAATCAGCCCTTTGAAATGTTTGACTTTTTATTATAGCATTCACAGTTCTTGAAATTAAATTATATAATAAGCATCTGCCATTATCTTCTACGCTGAAATCGGTCACTTGAATTTCAAACCTATCTTGTGTAAATCTGGATAAACAAAAAGCTTCAGTAATCGATGCTTCCAAACAGTGGCGTAGCCAAGGGGGGGGGGGTTAGGGGGGTCATAACCCCCTCCATGAGGTATTTTTGCCATACAAAATGTATATTCTTCACTACATTATTACACACACGTATACATCTATGTCAGTTGTAGTAGTCGTAACCCCCCCCCATGAAAACTTTCTGGCTACGCCCCTGCTTCCAAATAATATGGTCATTTTTGGAATTATCGACTATGTTAAAACTTATCGTTTGTAGTTTTCCTTGTATTATATTGCTTTATTTATAAACAAACAGTGCACATATACAATTAAAATATTTTCATGCTTTTATTTAGATTTAAGGATTTCTCATTACTTTTGAATCAATGCCATGGTGTCTCTGTGTATACCAAACGTTACACCAAAGTGAACTTTCTGCTAGTTGTGAAGCGCATTCACTCGTTAAACATTATGGCAGTGTTCTGTAATTATTGTTGAATAAAAAAGCACTTTATTCTCCCCTCCCCCTTCTTTCGTTCTTTTTTTTTTTTGGGGGGGGGGGGTTGTAAAGAACAGGCATCCCCTTAAAAGATACCACCCAAGTCCGCACTTGAACTTAATGAATTCCATATCACTAGAACTCCAAAAGACTAGTCTATATGGAAGAAAATCTGATCTCCGCACCCACGGTAAGTGTTAGCTACCTACCATAGTGTTTTTGGTTCCACTACTTTACGAGCACGTATACCGCATGTACTGGGTGAGTTTTCGGCGGTGCCGGATATTCATCGGGCAACCCTACAATCCAGAGCAATACCGTATATTCTCTTACTGAATACTAATATGACACTGTAAAATCATATTTTTGTTTCAAAAATTAATATTTATAGGGGTGCCACCTCCCGAGACTCGGTTTAATTATGATATTTTCCAACTGAATAAGTACAGGGAATAGTAGAATGATACTTTATAGTTTGGAAGACTGAATTTTTTTTTTCTGTAGGGGCGCTAAATCGGTGTTCGCACAAAGACGCCTGACACATCCGCGACGGCCCTGGTTCTAACAACGAGTGAGTGTGAGGATTCGAAGCATGAAGAAACTAGTCCTTGTACTAAACAGTGAATGTCTGTCATACATACCTTACACATTACTGTTAACATTTAAATGGAAAATAGCGTCGTGTAATACTTATATGTACTGACTGAGCATAAATAAAATTATTTTGACTCTCAATTTTCTCACTTTTGTTCATTGAAGCTTTACTCGCGGATCCAGAACTGTCACTAGCAAATTATTGCCCTGTTGTGGTTAACGTGAATCATAGTACACATGATTAAGCACGCATGAGGTACTCAAACGTGAGACACTCATATTTCTAATGAACAAGCTGTATCATTTTTGAGCACTTCATATTACCAATCCCCCCCCCTTCCGAAAAAAATTGTAACGAGAATGATCGGCTCATGTCGGCAATTATAAAAGAACGATATCACTTTTGGTATTAAACACGTAAACCAGTATGTCTCTTAAAATGTATTAATGTTGTCGAAATTCTCTTCAGATTCCCAACCTTTTCACTACCTTGACCAGAAATGTAGAGGGTAATTTATTCGGGGTAAAAATATGCATTATTGTCGGGAATAAATAAATGTAATTTCTGCAAGACATAAAAATCTAAAAGCTCATGGTAACTGATCTAAAAATTTCGGCGTCGAGGGGGATATATATCCATTGTTACGCCTCTAATTTCGACTTCCTTAATTTCATTTTATTAATAGACCAACAAATTAATTTTTTCATTTAAAAAAGAAGAAGAAAACAAGAAACAGTTAAAACACAAAAAAATAATCTTCACCCTTCAAAACGTCCCTGAAATCTCTGACCATTTAAAACTTTCATTGACACCCTCTGAAATCTCGGCTTAGACGATTAAATAACCCAGACAATAAAAAACGATTTCTCTTCAATATCCAAAACTCCAGAGTCAGACTGACAACCGCGGGATAAGCCTAAACGCTGAGACTTTCCACTTCATCTAAAACAGTTTTTACAATCGTAAAAAGGTGGCATGTCCCAGCTGATTGTGCCCCAGAGATGTTTAAATTTTTTATTTAAAAAGTAAGCAGAAATAGAAGAAGAAATCTGTTAAAAGTGCGAAAAGTTATTTTCGATCACCAATACGTCCCTGGAATTATATAGACCCATTGAAAACTTAATTGACTCCTTTAGGAATCTCTGCTTTAGAAGTTCAAGTACTTTAGCTCATGCACCCACTATTAGAAAAAAACATTTTTCTTCAAGATCATGTACACAGGGCCCTTGCTAAAGAGGGAGGTGGGGTAGGGGGAGTCTGCCCTCTAATACTCGCAAAATTCTGTTAAACTTGGCAAAATTAGACTCCTAATTGGCAAACTTGGTATAAAAAATAAATAAATAAAATAACGAAAACCATAATTCATTTCTGATACGCTTGACAAAATTACACAAACCCAGTTGGCAAAATTAAAAGTTGGTAATATAGTTGATAAAAAAATTAATAAGTTGGTAAAAACCAATATTTGACTTGGCAGTTTATCTCCCCTCCTTAAATAATACCCTTATATTATTCAATATACCCCTATCATAGTGTCTGACTCGCGACTCCTGGACATGGGCGTCGGCACAAAATTTTCCGATGCAGGGGGGGGGGAGGACCAAGATTGTTTCAACTTATGGTTATGGTATTGGAAAAAAACTAAAAAGCAGAGAAAAAACGGCATATAATAATCTAGGGGGGAGGCAAATGATCCCCTTGGACTATGCTTCCGAAGCCCTTGCTCCTGGACAGCCCCTATGTCCGTGTGTGTGCTACATACAAAACATAAGTAAGGGTGGCTCTCACGCAACACTTATCTTACACCCTCCTCTCAGTCCGAAAAGCCGTTGATTCGGATCAGAAATCTTTAAGTTATTTGAACCGTTAGATCTTATACCGTATTTAAATATATTGACACCAATATGTTATAATTTGTAACGAAATGTTCCAATATTATTGCATATAGTTATGTAGCTATAACGGTATGAAAATATCGTTCTGTTCCTTTAACGTTATGGTCTCATACCGTATTTAAAACGTTATTCAGCGAAATGCTATATTCTATAACTAATTGATACTGTATCGTTATTAAATAGTTAGGTGAGTTTAACGTTATAAACTAAGCGTTATCATGAGTAACCGAATGCATTCTGTTACTTTTTGTTCAGTTTCTGAGTATAACACAAAACGGAATAACGTTATAATAAGTATACCATTGAATAACATTATTCTGAATAACGTTATTGCAATAACGTATTCATTTGCGTTCTGTAGATTTGTTACGGTACGAAAATAAAATACAAAATGTAACGTAACTAATACATAACGAAAATCAAGCAGTTATTTGTACATATAAAAATTGTATAACGAATTATTTTGTTACAAGGCCGAATAACGTTACAATTTTGTTACGTTAACGGCGTTACGTTTTGTTACGTTAGCAGGGATCCGTTACGGATCCCTGCTTCTGACACCAAATGTTGCAGAATTACTCTGCTTGTTTCCGGGGTTCGTCGTTCTAAAGTCCAGTTGGTGTAGGAAGTTCCAGTAAAAAGTTCACTGGTCAGGATGGAACACAACTTTATTGCTTCTAGAACTTCGTAGAGTAATCAGCTGTACAAAATCTACAAGCAGAGTAATTCTGCAACATTTGGTGTCAAAATCGGGAAACTAAAGAAAGACTTTTGTATCCAAAGACTATCCAATTTTCCAGTTATGGTTTTGACTAGAGGAAAAATGGAAGAACAACTTCAAAAGCTCATGGAGATGAAAGCCGGACAAGCTGATTTGGAAAAGAAAATTGAAGCCGGACAAGCTGATTTGGAAAGGAAAATTGAAGCCGGACAAGCTGATTTAAAAAAGAAAATTGAATCCGGACAATCCGATTTGGAGAAGAAAATTGAAGCCGGATTGGTCGGACTAGAGAAGAAAGTGGAAGATGGACAAAGAAAAATAGAAACCGGATTAGATGAGTTAAAAACCGCACACGAAGAGATGAAGATCGGGCTAGAGGAAGTGGAGAAAAGAGTGTCTCTCCTAGAAGAAAGTCAAGAGTGAAGCGTCAAACAATTGCGTGAAGAATTTGAGAATAAGATTGAAGAAAAACTGGACTCTCTCGTGAAGCTGGGAAAAATACCTGAAAACATTAAGATGTCGTCACACCGGACAGCAGTGAAACTAACCACTTATGACGGAAAGACTCCCTGGGAAGCCTACAAGACACAATTTTTAATCGTCGCCAAAGCCAATGGTTGGAGCGAGTCCGAGAAAGCGAACCAACTGGCCACCTCTCTCAGCGGAGACGCAATTAACGTTCTACAAACCACCGGAGCGACGAAGATAGGAGATTTTGACGCCCTTGGAAGTGCTTTAGAGATGAAATTCGGAGAGAAGTGCCAGAAAGAATATAGTAGAATACAACTTAAGTCAAGGATGCAAAGACCGGGCGAGACCCTTCAAGAGTTGGCTTCGGACATAGATAGGCTGTGTGATCTAGCCTACGGCAGTTATCCTCATTGTGTTCGAGAAGAAGTTGCAGTGCAACATTTTATTGAAGGTCTCTTGGACTCTGAAATTCAGAAAGCATTGATCTTGGCGGATAATAAAGATCTCCGCCCTCGTATTCGCTATGAAGTTGGAAGCAGCTCAGCTGGCCGTAAGAAAAGAGCGGCATAATGTTAGAGCTGTGTCGTTCCAGGAGCCTACGGATGGAGAAATACAGAGATTAGTGAATAAATTAAAGAGCCTGGAAAATCTGGTGGAACGACAAGAACAGTCAGCCAAGAAAAGTGAAATGTTGGAGGTGCAACAGCGAGGGGCATTTACGAAAATACTGTGATGCACAAAAGAACTCTCGTCTTAACCCTCTCGTCACCGAATTAGGAAAAATCAGAGAAAACAAATCTGTCTAGCATTTAATGTATCTGAAATACTATTATAAATCATGCAAAAATATTTTTTTCTAATGTCGATTAATATTAGATTTTTCTAATAATAATTTCTGCATTTTCGAAGCATTTTGTTATGCTAAAATTAATTTAAAAGAACGCACATATTGGGTAAAGGTTAAGGAATAAGAAAAAAACTATACTTACCTTAAAAAGAAAAAAACGGTAAAAAAGCATCGTAAATATTTTCTTAATTTTTCTCCTGAAACAATGAAGTGAAAACTGTAAAAAATGATCTAAATTGACTAGTACTGCAATCTAGGCACGATTTATGCATCTAGTTAAGAGCCTCATATACTTTCTACATGAAATAATGATATTGATATCACTGAAAGAAAAAAAATATACTAAATTCAAGTGTTTTCTCTCTAAATATTGCTATTTGAAGTAGGAGCCTCATATGAGGTTCACGGTGACGAGAGGGTTAAAGATCGCAGTTAGCAATGCACCAGAGAAGCCCATGAAGGAAGACGGAAAAGAGACGACTTTCAGCAACAAAAGTTGAGGGATATTCAAAAGCCTCGTTTGAGAGTCTTGCAAATTTCCTCAGTGAATGGAGGCAGTAATGGACTCTTCGTTCTCGGTTACGTAAATGGTTCTCCATGCCACATGGTGATTGATACTGGAGCTAATGTAACCATCATAAGAACGGATCTCGCTAAGAAATTAAATTTGAAGACTATCTGGACTCAGCCCTCGCTGACCCTCCAGACTGTGACAGGTGACAAGATGGAAGTGGGCGGAAAAGCAAGAGTGGAAATCACTTTTGGAAACGCCAGATATGACCATGTGGTATATGTAGCCAATATTACGGACTCTTTTATTCTCGGACTGGCCTTTTTAAAATCACGCAAATTTAACTTGGACTTTAAAAATAATGAGTTTCGTTCAGACTCAGAAGAAATAGCTGCGTTTGACATTAAAAAGTAAGCAGTTTTACCTATTCAGAAAATAATAGCCCAGACTAATATCACTCTTCCTCCAAGAACTGATTCTATAATATCTGGAACAGTCAAAGAAAGCAATAAATTCCGGATAGGATTAATCGAACACCCAAACAATAGTGATTCCGTCAGAGGAGTACTTGTGGGAGCAAAACTTGTGGACTTGTCTAGAACAGAAATTCCAGTTAGAGTAGCAAATGTGACGGACAAGTCGAAGGTGATAAAGAAAAATTAAGTGTTGGCGACTAGCACTCCTGTTACCTGCATTAATAAGAACATCAACCAAACGGCAGCTAAATCTTCCGAGTGCCTGACGAAGGAATTAATACAAGACGTGGAGTTAACGACAGAACTGAGAAGGGCTGCGGATAAAGTGATAAGTGAATTCAAGACCTCTTCTCTCGTACTTCCGGTGACTTTGGTCGTACGAAGTTAACGCAACACAGGATAGATACAGGCAGCCATTCTCCCATCAAGCAACATCCTAGGCGGCTGCCGTTTGCTAAGCAAGAAGAGGTGGGCAGACTCTTAGAGGAGATGCAGCGTGATGACGTCATCGAGCCATCGACTAGTCTCTGGGCCTCGCCAATTGTTTTGGTTCGGAAGAAGGATGGTTCCACCCGGTTCTGCGTTGACTACAGACGTCTGAATGACATTACCAAGAAAGACAGCTACCCTCTTCCCAGGATTGACGAGACTTTGGACACTTTATCGGGAAATGAATGGTTCTCCACTCTGGATCTCAAGAGTGGTTACTGGAAAGTAGAAATTCATCCCGATGACCGTGAAAAGACTGCGTTCACCACGTAAAAAGGATTGTGGCAGTTCAAAGTTATGCCTTTTGGACTCTGCAACGCACCGCCTACATTCGAACGCCTAATGGAGACCATGTTGAGAAGACTTTCCTATGAAGCATGTCTCGTTTATTTGGACGATATCATCATCGTCGGAAAGACTTTTGAAGAACATCTTGAGAACATCCAAAAGGTGCTGCAGAAATTACTGGAGGCGAACCTGAAACTGAGTCCATCTAAGTGTAACTTGTTTTGTCGGGAAGTACGTTATCTCGGGCACATAATATCCGCCCACGGAGTCCGAACCGATCCCGAAAAGACGTCCGCCGTCCAGAACTGGAGTCGTCCTGAGAATATCCATGACTTAAGAAGTTTTCTCGGTCTTTGTACTTACTATCGAAAATTCATGAAGGGTTTTTCTCAAATCGCAAGGCCACTTCACAAATTGACCGAGACTGGACAAAAATTTCTATGGACTGCAGAACGTGAGGATGCGTTCAACGAAATTAATACGGCCCCAACATCTTTGCCGATCCTGTCGTATCCTCACCCTGACAAGCCATTTATCCTGGACACAGATGTGAGTAAGGAGAGTGTCAGAGCAGTTTTGTCCAAGGAGATAGATGGTCAAGAACACGTCATTGCTTATTGGAGCAAGTGCCTTTCAAAGGAAGAACGTAACTATTGCGTTACAAGGAAGGAACTTCTGGCTATCGTCAAGGCTGTAGAACATTTCCATCATTACTTGTACGGCCGAAAGTTCCTGCTGCGAACGGACCATGCATCTTTAACCTGGCTTCTAAATTTCAAGAATCCAGAGGGCCAGATAGCCAGGTGGATACAGAGATTACAGGAACATGACATTGAAATACGTAATCAGAAAGGAGCAGCTCATGGAAATGCAGATGCTTTGTCGAGAAGGCCCTGCATAGACAGTTGTCGCTATTGCTCCAGGGCAGAGAAATATTACCATCTGAAACATCCCGTTGTCCGACAAGTTACATCATCGGTACCATCCGATGATCCGTGGAGTGACGAAAATGCTCGGGCGGATCAATTAGCAGATAGCGATATCCAGCCTATTGTGGAATTTATGAAAAAATCCGGCGATAAGCCCAGTTGTCAAGAAATATCGTCTTACAGCCCGGCATACGAAACAGCCCAGCCAGCCACGATACATCGAATTAACGTCGCCGTCGACGTAGTTGCGACGTAATCATCGACGTTAAAAATCCTTGGATATGTCCACCTGTTTGCCCGTCGAGCGCTGAACGTCTAGACGGCGTATTGCCCATGAGGGGTGACCGTGAGAGATAACAATCTGGCTTAACTACGGCGCAAGAATGAAAAAGGGTGACCGCCAGGAAGAGAAAATCCCCGATATTGGTCGAACACTCGTCGCTATAACGGCAAAGGGAGACAGATTCTCTGAATCCGTTTATAAAATTCAGCTCATAGGGGTTGATTCTACGTTATATATTGTAGAATTACTCCAACAGGACAGGGAAAACCGGCTTATATTCGTCTAAAGGAAGTCGTTCCTTAAAGGCTTCGCAGAATTTGTCGAATTCTGACCATTTATAAACGTAGTAATTATGCCGCAATTCCAGACATTTAGAGAATAGGCACATACCATTTACATACGTCGTCTTGAAGGAATGGAAATTCAATCTGTTCTGATCTTGTGCACTTTTGCCGTTTAAAAGGAAACACTTTATATATCTATAAAATGCATTTTACTATTAGTTTGTTAGCTAATTAAAAGTAATTTTTAATCAAATATGCAGAAATAACAAGTTTTAAATCAACTTCTTGACGTTTAGATAAAGTTACAAAATTTACTACATTCATAAAAATTTGAACAAAGAGAAAATATATTAAAGGAAAAATATAATCTTGATTTTTTGAATTTAACTGATCAGTAAATCGCATTAACCCATTAAGCGCCAAAGCTCCCGTTACGGGAACATCTATTATATATTTTTTTCTTAAAATATTTTTACGCAATTTACGAAATACACATTTTATATAAACATTTACACTATAGGGTGTCCGATCGGACACGATCCGGATTCGTCGGCGAATGACGCGCTGCATGGAGCTCCGATAAATATACTTATTTTCTGGTAATAAGTGAGCGGTGAATTATATATTTGGTATGTGTGTAAAGAGAAAGATCTGAGGATTACATTCATATATAATTTGTGTGGAAATTTTCGCTTTTTGGATGTATATGAGGAGTTAGAAAAATTTTGTCATACGTGAGGAACTGCGTAGTTGCTACGTCGCATTGGATTTCAAGTAATGCAGCAATTTTTTGAATTTGTGCGGTGATAAGTGCTTATTATAATAATCGGAGGATCACTTGTTGTGTGCGGATTTGCATAGTGTAAGTGAAATATAATATTATTACTGGTGTTTGCATTATTATTACGTTTGTGGATCGTGACTTTGAAAGTTCAAGATATACTTATATTGTTGATGAAGTGCTTAAACTTTTAATCTGTTATAATCGGAAGATTCCTTTCATTGCAAGAATCTTGACGGTGTAGGTGACATTTGGATATCTTTGATACTTAGTGATTTATTCATCAATATAGTGGATTGTTTACTTTTTTTTTTGAGATTTAGCGCCAAAACTTTATCCCGCCGAACAGTGAGCTCCGAAATGAGTCGTGGTGAACTAGGAATTTAGTGGACCAAGGGAGTAAGTCCAGCAGTTACATTTGTTACACTTACAAGGTGTGAGCATTTAATATGTTATATATATATGATATAATAAATAATATTGTAATAGTACTTTAGCAAAGACCTGGTATTAGATAGGATATATAATTCCAAGGATTTTGAGCGTAATTAGAAGATAAATGGTATATAATATTCAGAAAAATTGTTAAAATTGATTTTCATATTTGCAAAATTTTTCGAATTTTCAAACACTAATTAGATTTTCTGGCATATATAAGGCTTGTACATATAGGATTTTGAGGGTTTGATAAGTGAAAGTTAATTTTTAATAGAGTAATCCAGGTCGGAAAAATTACAATTATCTGTAATTTTCTCACTCAGGGCCATTGAATTGATAGACAGATTTCCTAACCAAAAATTTTTTTGGGTTGGATTCCGGGGGATATCCTTGCTGCATTTGTGTTTCGTTGGGATCGTTTTCCACATATCCCCGGTGGTAATATTGAATTCTAGGTTCGAGTCCAGGGGATACCTTTGTGGTGTACCTCTTAGTAAAAGAATATTTGATCCAGAGAACTTCTGGGTTAATTTCTAGGGGTTATCCTTGTTATATTGGTATTTTGTGATAAACCGATTGTTTTATAGACTGGTATAACTATTGTAAATACCCAGTATATTGATAATACTCTATAGCATAGAATATTGATTTTGTATTGTATGGGGCAAGTGTGTATGTGCTGTATATAGTGTATATATTGTGTGTTAGTGGTTATACAGTACTGTGCGTTAATAGTTATATAATATAGATAATATTTAAGGTAAATATTGTACTGTGTATAAAAGGTATTTCGCATTGTGTACTCACTGAAATAGAGGATTTGAATAGACCAACTAAGGAAGGACTTGACTGGATAACATGCCTAAAACACATGATTTAGAAAATTCGAAACTCTTTGGGAGCCAAAGACTTTCTAACGCTTCCACTAGCTCTCCTCAGGAGACGCTAACAATCCCAACCACAAGAATCCCCACTCAGCAGATAAGGGCAAACTTGAGTCCTCTACCTTACGATAAAGAACTGCGGGATACAATTCAGGCTAAGGGAGTAATGGCAGTCTTAAATGGCATGAAACTAAAGGTGAAGAGAAAAATGACGGAATATGTCACAGGAAAAAGAGCATTCTGCAGGGAAACCGTGCAGGAGCTAGAGAATATGGTGTCTGACATCTGCAGGGTGGGAGCCATTGTTGCAATTAAATATAATGAGGCGCTGAAAATCGTGGAGTTAAATTCATATGATTAAAAACATGCAGAAGACGTGGCTGGAAAAGTGACTGAGAAAATCGATCAGCTACAAGACAAGGTAGAAGAACTGAAGAAGGCAAATATGGAAAATAGAACAGCGCCCACAACCCAGGTGAAGGGAGGGGGAGAGAGAAAGGATTATAATATTAGTATTACCTGTAAAGAAGGCAAGGAGGATCCAGTTGATATTCGAAACAACCTGAAGAAAGAACTCACCAGAAATAATATAACTGCTAAACCTCATGATATTGTCTTTGTGGAGAGAAGCAAAAAGATAATATTGAAAATGAAAACAAAGAACGAAGCAGAGGAATTATATACTTAAATACGGGATATAGAGAGGTTAAACGATTTGTATCACATAAAACTAGAAAAGAATACTAACAATAAACTTATGCTCCTGGGGATTCCCAAAGAAGTGACGGCACAAATCATCGAAAATGACATCAAATCAATGGATGACAAGTATGAGATCGAAGCGGTGCGCCCATTGGGATCGAAGAATATCGTTTCATGGATCATTGGCGTTGACGGATATACACAGACAGAGTTAAGTAAAAGAGACAAATTTTGCATTGCGATGCACAGAGTCAAAGTAGTTCCCTTCGTCGATGCCCCAAGGTGCGTCAAGTGCCAGGGGCTAGGCCATCGTATATATAACTGCCCCTCGGACAAACAGTATTGCGCGAAATGTATGTTGAATCATGATTCACGAAGGTATACGGTAGAGGACTATGTTTGCAAAAGTTGTTATGAAATCCAGGAAGAACACCGGGGGGGGATAGACTATAAACACCGAGCTGACTCCCCACAGTGTCCCAGTTATAGAATTTTTAAGGATAATTTAATATTACAAAGTCGTAAAACAAGATTAAATTAAAAAAAAATATTTATATATATATGGCTTTCTAGATTTCACTATAAGATATTCTTTACTTAATCTTTCACATGAATTGTATATATATATTTTAAAAAATGTAATAATAATAATGGTATAATAACAACAAAGAAATAGCCTTCGCTGCTCACTTAATTTCCTTCTACTGTATTCTTATTATGATGACTAACCCTAACACCGCAACCTCCAATGATAAAATAAATATTCTACAAATAAATCTCAACCACTGCAAAAGTGCCAATTTACAGTTATTTTATTTTATAAAAGAAGTCAACGCAATTTACAATACAATAGAAAAAATACATGTGATTGCGTATCAGGATCCCTCGCTCTTAAATAGAAAATTTTACGGCTGCCCAACCAATATCAGAGACTTTAGATCGAATGCTAATACGTGTGGAATCTTAGTTCTCGACCAAAATATGCAGGCCCTGGCTGTTGAAAAAAGCAATAATAACATCTTTGTTAAAATATACAATGGAAACAACTATCTAATAATAGCAACACATTATACCCCTCCTAGGGATGATCTGGCCCAGGACTGTTCCAATTGGAAAAATATCACTAACAAATTAGACAATGTATTAATCCTAGGAGATTTTAATGCGCACAATACTCTATGGGGCTATGGGGACAGAAATGAGAGCGGTAGATTTCTACAAGAACTTACATGTGAATTAGATCTAATAGTAATTAATGACCCCATGGCCCCTGCTACTTTCACACATATAGGAAATAAGGGACATCCAGATCCTACAATAGCTTCTAATAATATTACAAATAAAATTACACAGTGGCAAGTTTTATTAGACGAAAACGGCTCTGACCATCGATATATACATACTCAATCCGACTTTAAATTAAAAATAGCACTCGACTATAAATATAAAACCAAATATAGTAATTTCAAAAAGTTTAATAACTTATGGTACAGCAGAGTAATACCAATTGTACAAGATCTGACCGAAAACAATAGCACAAAAGAATTTCAAAATATATTTAATAAACTCCACAAAACCTGGATTGAAATTAATGAATCATCATTTCGTAAAAAGAAGAAAAATACTGTAATTAAAATCAATTGGTGAAATAAAAATTTAACTGTACAAAGAAATAAATTAAGAGCTTTATATAGAAAGAAAACAAACAATCCCGACAACAATAATCGAAAAATAACTTATAATAGGGTCAGAGCCGAGTATAGAAAATCTATTGCAACAGCTAAGGAACAGTCCTGGAAAACATTCTGTCGAGAACAATGTAAAACTTATGGATCTTGTTTCAAAATTGCCAAGGGTCTGCATGGCTCCGGCTTTCTCGAAACCATTTTTGACAGTAACGAAATAACTGATGATTATGAAACAATTTTAAAGACCCTAGTAAACACACATTTTCAAACTACGCCCTCAGACAAAAGCCCAGACGTTGCACAAACTTTATTACAGTATTCTCCTCCCCTTGCTCCCAAATCAGATACAATAGACTATATTAAAGAACCTTTAACCGATACAGAATTGTTAAGAGCCATTGCGGCTCAAAATCCTAAAAAGGCATCCGGATTGGACAAAATAGACGTATATATATTAAACAACTTAAAAATAAAATATAGATTAGATCTATGGAAAATATATGACAGCTGCATCAGGCTGGGGTCCTTTCCGGATGCCTGGAAAGTAGCATTAATCATATTTTTCAAAAAGAACAATAAAGACCCAAAACAACCTAATTCATACAGACCTATAAGATTATTAAGTACAGCAGGCAAAATTTTAGAAAGACTTATTAAATTTAGAGTAATGAATGTATTAGAAAATAAAAGCTATTTTTAGGAGAATCAGTATGGTTTTCGAGAGGGCAGGGGCACAGTGGACCTGCTATGCAAGGTTGTTGGCCGTTTAAAAGTATTAAGAACAACATTTAAATATGTCGTCCTGGTGTCCTTTGACATTCAGGGCGCATTTGACAATATTGAATGGTCTATTATTAAAAACGAAATTGATAAATCTCCTTTACCAAATTATCTAAAAACGATATTAAAAGATTATTTGTATAATAGAAAAATAGTAATTAAAAATAGTATGGTACAAATTATACATAATATATACAAGGGTTGCCCACAGGGATCTTGTCTTGGCCCGCTCCTATCGTTGATCGCTGCTAATACAGTACTTGAAGAAATGGAAGATAACGAAAATTTTTATGCATACGCTGACGATTTCATATTAATAGAATCCGAAAACACAATAGAAAAGCTACAAAATAAAACTAATCTAAAAATAGCAAAGCTAAACGACATATGCAGTAAACTAAAATTAAAAATATCAGTTCAGAAAACGCAAGCGATCACCATAGGTATAAAATCCACAACTAAAGCACGATATAAATTAAAGAATCAAAAAATAAAATATGTCAATGAATTAAAATATTTAGGAATAATAATAGATAACAAACTAACTTTTACCTCACATTATAAAATATTTGAACGAGAAAGTTTACTTTTATTAATAAAATGTTCCTGGGGAGCGGTGTGTCTTGGGGGGTAAGACCCAACATGTTCAAAATATGGTACAAAACGGTAACAGAGAAACAAATTTCGTATGCTGCCCCCGCGTGGGCCACTAATCTCACCAGGGAATCCGTTCGCAAACTGTGGGAAATCCAGAAATTAGCTTTTATAAAAATATCTAAGGCCAACGCCAATACTGCTCATTCCGCGCTTTGTGTAATACTAGACATCCCCCCCCCATTGAACTCGATCTAACACGAGAAATAGACAAATATAATGCAATAAACTTAAATAAAACCATTCAAAATCTAGAACTTCCCGAAAGCTATTCAATAGAAAAAATAATACCATCGTATCAATATCCTGATTGTAACATATTAAACAAACAAATAAAATTTATAAACTCAATAGACGATGATATAATGGATAATAAATATATTAAAATATACACCGACGGATCCAAAATGGATAACGGAACAGCTTTCGGTTACTTGGTATGCAGTAATAAGAATGACATAATCAAAAAATATTCGGAAAGAATTCATATTTATAATAGCATCTAGCAGGCGGAACAATCAGCAATAGTAACGGCGTTGGAATGGACGGTGACAAACAACTATAAAAACATCAAGATTTATACTGATAGCAGGTCCACGGTCGAGAAGCTGGTATCTCTATATCCTTATACCGAAATCCTGATGACTCTTTATAATCTAATCAAAAATAATAGTGATGTAGAAGTAGTAATTATATGGATTAAAGCACACGTGGGACACTGGGGGAATGAAATAGCGGACCAACTTGCCAAATCACCACTAATAAACAACGAGCCTATAAGTAGCAGAAAATTATCAGTTCCTAGATCAAAAATATTTTATATAATAAATAAAAAGTTAAACGATAATTGGCAAGTTTGGTGGAACAACAGTGAAACAGGACGATATACTTATAATTTCTTTCCAAACATAAAACATAAATTTGACATCAATAATACAATAGCTATAAAATTTATCACTGGTGGGGGCAGCTTCCCAAAATATCTTAAAAGGATAAACAGGAGAAATTCGGAAAACTGTGAGTGTGGCACCTTGGGTGACCCACTTCATTATGTTTTTGGGAGCTGTCCCCTAATGCCCCATAAAATTAGAAGAAAGAACAACGTAAACGAATATGAAAATTTTCTACAATTAATACAAATTTCAAAAATAATGAAATTGATAAAAGATAACTAAAATAAATTAATAGAACTATATAGCGAAATAAAATTTAGATAAATATAATCCCCCCCCCGGTGTCAAAAAAAATTATATATGGTGTTACATATTTTGTGTACATGTATCATCTTGAGTCATTATGTTCATATTGAGTGATTTATTCTATATTCTGTATTGTGAAACTTGTATTTTGTGTTTTGTATTGCGCATCCATATGTTTTGTGTTCTAATATCTGTTCTAATCTGTTCTAATATATGAAAAGTATTCTAAAGTAAGTGTGCTGTTTTGTACTGGAAAATATAGGAGGTTGCTTTTGCTTATGTTCTGTTCTTTGTTCTTTTTGTGTTAATTGTTTTGTGTTGTTCGTTCTACCGCCGGCTTACTGTGTTCTGCCGGCGGTATAGTTTGTATTCTTATGATTTTAAATAAACGTTTCCCCATAGGGATTAATGCCGTAAACCCTTGGATTGGCCCCTCTGGTGGATTTCTTACATCTTACTATAGGGTGTGCTATATAGTCTAAATGTTCATATAAAATGTGTATTTCGTAAATTGCGTTAAAATATTTTAAGAAAAATAATATATAATAAATGTTCCCGTAACGGGAGCTTTGGCGCTTAATGGGTTAATAACTCATGTCTCTAATTTACATTTTAAAGGGTTTACTTTCCCCCCCCCCGGTACATTTTATGAAATGTTTTAACTGTATTAGGTATATTCAATAAAAGGTGGGGGAGGGGAGACGCTGTTTAATTCAAAGTTATAAACAATCTAAATATTTTCATATATTGGTGAAAAATGGTGAAAAAGAAACTTAAAAAATTAAATAAATATTAGTAAATTTAGTTAACTAATACAGTTTAAAATGCAATTTTACTAACAGTAAATATAATTTACTTATTTTATATAAAAAAAGGTTACTTTTTCACCAGTATATGAAAATATTTAGATTTTTTATAATAGTAGATTAAATAATTTTTTTATTAAAAATACCTAATACAGTCAAAACGATTAATAAAATGTACCGGGGAAAAAATGGAAACCCTTTAATATGTAAAATAGCGACATAAGTAACTCGGATAAACAGCTTATCAGTTCAATTCAAAATCAAGATTATATTTTTAACTTTAATATATTTTTTGTATATGTTCAAACTTTGCTCAATATATATTTTATAACTTTATCTAAACGATTAGAAGTTAATTTAAAACTTGTTATTACTGAACATAATTCAAAATTGATTTTCATTAGCTAAAACTAGTAGTTTTATATTTAGAAATATAAAGTGTTCCCTTTTATTTAAACGGCATGTGCGCAAGATTAGAACTGCTTGAATTTCCATGCTTTCACGATGTATTTAAAAAGTATGTGACTCACACATTCTCTAATTATCTAGAAAAGTTTTATATTTATAAATTTTAGTTCCCCCCCCCCTCGTCCCACGAGAAAAATTGTGCCTACTTCATTACACAAACAGTTTTTTATTTATCTCTCTTAATTCTTTGATTTGTTAAATTTTACTACTCCAAATAGGTTTCAATTATATACTAGATGCATGCATATTAGTATACAATTTAAAAAGAAAAAAAATTACCTTTGCATAAAAAGCTTTAACCTATTTCATTGTAAGTTAAGCCACAATGCAATATGTTTGACTTTTGTTATAGTAAGCTCACATTAAGTAAAATCATGCTTATTGTAGTAAAAAATATTTTATATGCTTAAGGTAAGCAGATGATTTTATGGTAATTGTACCTGTATATTTCACTCTATAATAAAAAATAACAAGACTTGTAATTAGCGATTAAAAAAGAAAATGATTAAAAAACAAAGCACATAAGTATTAGTTAAATAATTATTCAACTCACCTCTAAAGTTTTGACGGCCGGAATTCAAATTAGTAGTTACCCGACAAACTTTAACAACACCGGCCAACACAATTTAAAGAGAGCCAGACAAACTTATTAATACATGTCAAGCTAACGATAAATCGTGTTAGCATTAAACTTGAATATATTCCAAGAGATTCTTGAAAAATATCCACTTTTATAGTTAAAACTATCGAAAATTACTCTTCTGTGAAGCGCAGCTGAGCTCAGCCTTTGACCACGCGATGAAAATCGAGCTAGATCTGCCCTTGCATTAAAAAAACTGCGAAGCGAACCACGACCGAATACACACACAAAAAGAAGAAAAAAAAGCATCTGTGACGTGACTTCATCGTTCTCCAAAATTCTGAGAAATCGGGTAGGGTGGACAGGCCAAAGGTTGTGTGAAAGGACACGGCAACGTTTGTCTCCCCTGCACTGTTTATTCGACGTTAAACTGACAATTAACTAAGCTGAAAAATTTCTCGGTGCTCCATCTGTTCCTTCTTGGCTGGCTGGGGGTCTCTCAGATCGCCGAAGCTATGAGCGGAAAATCGGCGATCTATTGACGTAACATAGACCTCGTGAGGGTGACTAACCTAACAGTCGAAGGTCAGCCGCCTCCCTGACCAACATACAACGGCTCTTTATTACGTCGACAACACAATGTATGTTTGATCTCTTTTAAACGTTATTTTTTGCTGTAATTTTTCCTCGACCTATTTTCGACATTTCGACATCGGGCCCAGCCAGCCACGATACATCGAATTAACGTCGCCGTCGACGTAGTTTCGACGTAATCATCGACGTTAAAAATCCTTGGATATGTCCACCTGTTTGCCCGTCGAGCGCTGAACTTCTCGACGGCGTATTACCCGCGAGGGGTGACCGTGAGAGATAACAATCTCGCTTAACGACGGCGTAAGAATGGAAAAGGGTGACCGCCAGGAAAAGAAAATCCCCGATATTGGTCGAACACTCGTCGCTATAACGGCGAAGGGAGACATATTCTCGGAATTCGTTTATAAAATTCAGCTCATAGTGGTTGATTTTACGTTATACCTTGTCGAATCGCTCCAACAGAACAGAGAAAACCGGCTTATATTCGTCTAATAGAAGTCGTTCTTTAAAGACTTCGCAGAATTTGTCGAATTCTGCCCATTTATAAACGTAGTAATTATGCCGCAATTCCAGACATTCAGAGAATCGACAAATACCATTTACATACGTCGTGAAGGAATGGAAATTCAAACTGTTCTGATCTTGTGAACTTTTGCCGTTTAAAAAGGAAACATTTTATATTTCTATATAATACATTTTAATATTAGTTTGTTAGCTAATAAAAAGTTATTTTTATTTAAATGTGCAAAAATTACAAGTTTTAAATTAACTTCTAGTCGTTTAGATGAAGTTGTAAAATATACATTCATAAAAATTTGAACACAGAGAAAATACATTAAAGAAAAATATAATCTTGATTTTTTGAATTTAATTGATCAGTAACTTGCATAAATAGCTTATGTCTCTATTTTACATTTTAAAGGGTTTACTTTTTCCCCCCGGTACATTCTATGAATTGTTTTTACTGTAGGTATATTTAATAAAAAGCGGGGGTGGGTACGCTGTTTAATTCAATGTTATAAACAATCTAAATATCTTCATATATTGGTGAAAGATGGTGAAAAAGTAACTTAAAAATTAAATAAAATATTAGTAAATTTAGTTAAGTATGGAATACAGTTTAAAATGCAATTTTACTAACAGTAAATATAATTTACTTATTTTATATAAAAAAGATTACTTTTTAACCAATATATGAAAATATTTAGATAGTTTATAAGAGTAGATTAAATAATTTTTTCAACCCTTTTATTAAAAATACCTAATACAGCCAAAACGATTAATAAAATGTACCGGGGGAAAAAATGGAAACCCTTTAAAATGTAAATTAGTGACATAAGTTGTTCGTGCGAGTTACTTATCTGTTAAATTAAAAATCAAGATTATATTTTAACTTTAATATTTTTTGTATATGTTCAAACTTTTATGAATATGAATTTTATAACTTTATCTAAACGATTAGAAGTTAATTTAAAACTTGTTATTTCTAATCATTTAATTCAAAATTGCTTTTCATTAGCTAACAACTAGTAGTATAATGTATTATATTTAGAAATATAGAGTGTTTCCTTTTAAACGGCATGTGCACCCGACAAGAAGTTTGAATTTCCATGCTTTCACGACGTATGTAAATGGTGTGTGACTGACATATTCTCTAAATGTCTGGAATTCCGGCATAATTACTACGTTTATAAACTGTCAGGATTCGACGAAATCGTCAAGGAACCACTTCTATTAGACGAATAATCCTGCTTTTTTATCTCCATAGTTTATTATAGTTTTCCTGTAATAAAATATGAAGAAGTTTTCTATCTACAAATCTCCCCCCCTCTCACCCTCCCACGAGAAAAATTTTGTCTACTTCATTACACAAACAGTTTTTTATTTATCTCTCTTAATTCTTTGATTTGTTCAATTTCACTACTCCAAATAGGTTTAAATTACATACTAAATGCACACATATTAGTATACAATTGAAAAAGAAAAAAAAACTTTGCATAAAGTGCTTTAATCTGTTTCATTGTAAGTTATGCCATAATGCAATAATAAGTTGACTTTTGTTATAGTAAGTTTACATTAAGTAAATTTGTGCTTATAATGAGAAAAAATATTTCATATGCTTAAGGTAAACAGTTGATTTTATGCCAATTGTACCTTTATATTTCACTCTATAATACAAATAAGAAGACTTATAATTAGCAATTAAAAAGAAAATGAATAAAAGAAACAAAGCACATAATTATTAGTTAAATAATTACTTAACTCACTTCTAAAATTTTGATGGCTGGAATTAAAATTTGTAGTTACCCCGATAAACTTTAATAACATCACCGGCCAACACAATTTAAAGAGAGCCAGACAAACTTATTAATATGCCAAGCTAACGATAAATCGTGTTAGCATTGAACTTGAAAAATATTCCAAGAGATACTTGAAAAATATCCACTTTTATAGTTAAAACTATGGAAATTTTACTGTTCTGTGTAGCGCAGCTGACTCAGCCATTGACTACACGCTGGAGCGAGTTCTGCCCTTGCATAAAAAACTGCGAAGTACGAGCCACGCGAACCATGAACGAATACACACACAAAAAAGAAAAAAAAAGCATCTATTTTCTGAGAAAACGGTTGGGGTGGACATGTCAAAGGTCGTGAGAAAGGACCTTGTAAATTCTGTCTCCCCTGCACTGTTTATTCGACGTTCAACTGACTATTAACTAAGCTGAAAAAATTTCTGGATGCTCCATCGCGTGTTTCTTCTTGACTGGCTGGGGGGGGGGGGTGTCTCTTAGACCTCCAAAGCCATAAGCGGAAAATCGGCGATGTATTGACGGATCATAGACCTCCTGAGGGCGACCAACATTAACAGTCGAAGATAGCCGCCTCCCTGACCAAAATCGAACGGCTCTTTAAGACGTCGACAACACAATGTATGTTTGATCTCTTTTAAACGCTATTTTTTGCTGTAATTTTTCCTCGACCTATTTTCGACATTTCGACATCGGGAATACGTAATTTAAACGTGTGTGCGCTTGCTGGGATAATACGTAATTTATACGTGTGTGCGCTTGCTGGGAGTACTGGGCTTTATGGGTTTCGCTTCGCCTGAGGAATGGAGTCTTCTATCGTAAATGGGAGTCGGACGACGACAAGATGCTCCGATGGCAGTTAGTACTCCCTCGTTCGAGGATTCCGAAGGTTATAGAAGAGTTGCATAATGGCTTAACTGGGGGCCATTTTGGCATAATGAAGACCCTGCAGAAAGGTCGCGAGCGCTTCTACTTGGCTAGGGCTCGAGACGATGTCGAAAAGTTGTGTCAAGCTTGTGACGCCTGTGCCTCCCGTAAAGGCCCAAAGAAACGAAGCCGTGGAAAACTACATCGTTACAATGTAGGAGCGCCTTTCGAGAGAATTCCCCCCCACATTTTGGGACCTCTTCCGCGAACTTCGGATGGCAACAAATACATCCTAGTTGTCATAGACTATTTCTCTAAATGGCCCGAAGCGTTTCCTATTCCCGATCAAGAAGCTACGACCGTAGCAGAGGTACTGGTGCAAGAATGGATTTCCAGATATGGAACCCCTCTGCAACTTCATTCCGACCAAGGAACGAACTTTACCTCTGCAGTCTTTAAAGGACTATGTCAACTTCTCGGAATAGACAAAACCCAGACGACGCCTATACACGCACAATCTGACGGCATGGTGGAGAGGTTCAATCGCACAATTTTAAACAACCTCTCGCTCCTGGTATCGAGGAATCAAGAGGACTGGGACAAGAAACTCCCCCTCTTCCTGCTGGCCTATAGAAGTGCCGTCCATGAAACTACCGGCTTCACACCTTCCCAGATGCTATTCGGAAGAGACCTTCGTCTTCCCGCCGATCTAGTGTTTGGTCGCCCTCCAGATACGCCTTCATCGCCTGATGAGTACATGGAAAATCTTCGGGCACGGTTTGAAGACGAGCATCATTTTGCTCAGGAGCGGATCAAACTGAACACGGAGAAGATGAAGACTCGCTACGGCACGAAGGCTACGGGACACGACTTCAACGTAGGTGACAAAGTTTGGCGATGGAATCCTACTCGACGGAAAGGCCTGTTTCCCAAGCTGCAATCGCCGTGGGACAGCCCTTACACAGTCCTAAATAGACTGAATGACGTCATCGTACGGATTCGTAAGTCACCTAACTCGAAGCCAAGAGTTGTACGATCGGCTAGCCATCTACCGCGGTTGTAATTAGTTATTTGAATATCAGACCATGACCTAGTAGCAATGGATGATTGCCATTTCCTTGGGCGATGACCGGTTTGATTGGCTTCTCATCGTTACGCGAAATGCAAAGCTTGGCCCAGTATCCAAAACTTCATCTTAAAAGGGTGCATGGGATGTCCACTGCAGATACTGATTAGGCCAGTACCAAAAATTTCATCCTAAAACGGTGCTTGGGATTTGAACTGTCCAAGGTGCTTGGGCCAGACGCCTGTATTTCACCCATTGATACACTGAACTGAAGAGATTCTTGAAAAATATCCACTTTTATAGTTAAAACTATCGAAAATGTACTCTTCTGTGCAGCGCAGCTGAGCTCAGCCAGTGACCACGCGATGAAAATGAAGCTAGATCTGCCCTTGCATAAAAAAACTGCGAAGCGAACCACGACCGAATACACACACAAAACGAAGAAAAAAAAAGGCATCTGTGACGTGACTTCAGCGTTCTCTAAAATTCTGAGAAATCGGGTGGGGTGGACAGGTCAAAGGTCGTGTGAAAGGACACGGTAACGTTTTTCTCCCCTGCACTGTTTATTCGACGTTAAACTGACTATTTACTAAGCTGAAAAAATTTCCCCGGTGCTCCATCTGTTTCTTCTGGCTGGCTGGGGGGTCTCTCAGATCGCCGAAGCTATGAGCGGAAAATCGGCGATCTATTGACGTAACATAGACCTCGTGAGGGTGACCAACCTCACTGTCGAAAGTCAGCCGCCTCCATGACCAGCATACAACGGCTCTTTATTACGTCGACAACACAATGTATGTTTGATCTCTTTTAAACGCTATTTTTTGCTGTAATTTTTCCTCTACCTATTTTCGACATTTCGACATCGGTAATACATAATTTATACGTGTGTGCGCTTGCTGGGAATGTCTTAAAAATAACTGTGCTGCTAACACTTGTGTTAGGGTTAAAAATCGTAACAATTCTGTTATTAGGTGTAAAGTGTTTATGTATCGGCTACCGCAATTAATTGTTTCACTGAAAAAAAATGTATTAACAAGCTTTAATAGTAATTAAATATTCTATATACATTTGCATACAAGTGCCGCCAGCTGTCAAATCAATTTTCTGTATTAGATTCGAAAAATATTCATGTAAGCGAAATCCCCTTCAAAAAAAATGAAAAAGAAACTGCAATTTATGTATTGAAACCCAAATATTTAATACCTTTTGCTGGTAAGATTCAAAATAATGCTAATGTTTTTTCTACTGAATTTAAACTAACGTATGAAATGTATCCACAATATTGGGTACATATTGGAAATGTTTCTGAAGTAGCTCCATCACTGATTTGAAGTTTTCAATAGTAACTCAGTATTGTGAAAACATTACATTTTCATAGTAGCAAGTTACTATTTAGCCCAAATATCTTTTCAATGTTTCCACAATTTAAGTAAAAATTGGAAATATTTATAGTGTATTCTTAGTATTGACAAGTAATTATTTTTAAATATTTTTATACCATTTTTTTCTAATGCTAATATACTTAATCACTCATATTATTATTACATTGCAAATAAAAACTGCTATTGGTAAAAATTAGCAACATTTATCCATTATATTGTCCATGTTAATGAATTTAAATATATTTAAAATCTATCCACACAGTATTGTGTGTTTATTGTAAATTTCATTCATATTGTACAAACAAATATTTTTAATGTGTCAGCATCTTAATATCACAGTAATGCTGGTGAATTAAGGCTGTATTCAATTATTATTAAAAAATTTAAAATCTGAGAATTAATTTTAGGTGCATTTATGTACAAATTTCTGAAAAAAATATGTTTATAATTAAGTGAAAATCCTGTGATGATCAGACCCCGATTATCACAGGAGCAAGCAGGGCACATAGGGGTCCTTTAATTTTTTCAGAATATGAATTTAGTTATTAAATTTTCATTCTAAGATTTACTAAAATACGTGTGTTTTTCCAAAAGTTGGATGTCTGTGTGGCAAAAAAAAAAACCCAAATGGATGAGCCGATTTTAATGTGGTTTGTTTTATTTTAAAGATGGTACAGTAGAAGACCCAAAATCCGCACAGATTGGTTCCAGACCTTGTGCTGATTTTAGAATTTTGCAGATTTTGGGTCATAATAGGAAATTTATTCTGTACAGGGACGTAGCCAGAAATTTTTCATGGGGTGGGGGTTATGACTACTGCAACTCACATATATGCATACATGTGTGTGATAAGGGAGTGAAGAATATATACATTTTGTATGGCAAAAAATTCCTCATGGGGGGGGATAATCCCCCCCTTGGCTACACCCTGATTTCCACCCCACTCAGAAAATAATAGAAAAAAATACAATAAAGATCAAGGGAAACAAATCATGTTACTTATAATGAGAATCATGATAAAAATACAGAGGATTAATACAATATACAAAATTATGAGATTGTAGTACAACTTATTTAAACATGTATATTCAATAGTAGTTTAGGACTTGTAGATGTTGTAATTATAGTTTTTTTTCCCATTATTTTCTGTTCCGTAACACAGCTTTGCTGCTCTACAAATCTGACATATTTCTTTCTCACAGCCTAACCTTCATTAAATGTTAATTTATCAATTTTTTTATCATCCTCACTTGTTACTGTGTCATGTGACCATAATTCAGAGTGGCTTAGGTCCATAACTAAATCTCAAAATTTTCAAGCTGAACTTTAAATTTATCCACGAATATGTAATTTTCTCCATTTCTTATGTTTACTTATTTCGAGGGTGGCTGAAGCCCCATCAGTCACCCTCTGGCCAAGGACGTACCTGGGGGGGGGGGTCACGTTGACACAGGAACAGGGGGGTCTGTAACCCCTTCGAAATTTCAGTTTTTATGAAAAAAGCAATAATACTATTCGTAAAATCATGCAAGCCGGTGCGCACCCCATGTAAACACGGCGACAGTCGCTGGAGCTTGGCGGTTGCCAAGCCCCAGCGACTGTTAACCATTTTGCACAATCAGCAAAGTATTTTAACACATTAAAATTGCACATATATTCCACTAACAAAAACATTAAAACAAAATACACCGTCCATATTTAAGCTAAAAAACGTCAGCAAAGTCAGTAACAGGCAATTTAATATGAGCAAACAGTCGACCGTTTTTTAACTAAAAAACTACAGTGGATTAATTTACCTAGTTGTACAGCTAATGTAAACTGGGCAAACACTGGCCCGTTTTTCAACTCAAAAAAAACATCAGTGGATTAAACAACTTAGTTGTATGCCTCATATAAAGTCTGTATGATTAGAATAGCACATAAATAGCACTTACGACAACATAAAAACATTGAATATCAATTTAAAATTCACATTAAAAAACTTAAAGATTGCAAAGATTCGTCTAAAAAACTATTTTCTTTAATTAACTGCTCAGAAATGTCCTTAACACCCACCGGCTTATAACGTAACACCAGCATGCTTTCTTTTATTTACTTTTATATTGACATTGCATTTCTAACAAACACATACACCGGCCGATAACGTAAAACCAACATGCTTTCTTTTATTTAGCTTTATATTCACACCATATTTCTAAAACACACACACACACACTTTCTTTTCATACAATAACATATTTCATTCCCTTCCATCCATAACATGAAGCAATTTCAAATTCCCAAACTGACGATGTATACGTTTTTGTATGGTTGCCAACCTAAACAACCATCGGCAGGATACTTCACTCCCGCTGAGCATCGCTCAGGATAGCCAGAACCAACCCCAAATCAAACATGTAAACAAACGTCAAAATGTAAACAACACTGCATACAGAATATAGTCCCTCCTTTTTGTGAAAATTTTTGCCTTTTTTATCTTTTGGACCCTCCCAGAAATTTTTTCGGGTACGTCCCTGCCCCGGCTCTCTTCTCCTAGATCTGCCACTGAATAATTTGCTTTTCTGATAATTATTTAAATGTAAACTTTAACTGAAGGTTCTTACATTCATATAAATTGATTGATTTAGGAAATTAAATGTTTTTTATGTACTGATGCTCATTTCCTTGAAATGTAGGAGATTGTTAACAGCAGTATATTGGGAACCATTGTTGAAGATGGATACTCTACTTTAGACATTTTAATGTGTGTAAATATTTATTTATTTTTTATTACTTCCTTGTATGGAGTATATGGAAGTAATGTGATCGCAAAAAATTTTGGGAGCCAAATTTCGACAAACAAAAAACGGATTTTATCACTACGTCTAAATTTACTTTTAAGAATTTTTGCGATGCATCGCATCATACGCTAGCATGCACGTTCATATAAAAGCATGTACAACTGATTTTGATTGACCACAAGTCTATTTTGACATGTTTTTCCATGCTGTCTGTACGTACGTAAGTATGTAACTCGTATATCTCAAAAACTATTTGTCGTACAATGTTCAGGGATGTGCCAGCTTCTCCAAATGCTCCAAATTGCTCTAAATCAATGAGGATGCTCCAATCTGCTACAAAAAGATCATTTTTGAACATTTTTGCTCCAAATTCACCAAAAGTGTAATTTGAAATTTTTCCATGTGCTAAAAACGCTTTTAATCCTCCAAATTTGTATAAAAAATTTCATTGCACATTCTAAGCATTCTAATTTTAATCTTATCCATCAATCTTAAAAGCGGAAATTTTTCATTTGACATTCCTTTGTAAAGTAATACTTGGACTAATACTTGAAGAAAAAAAATAATCTAATTAATAATAAGAATAATAATACTTGAGATTATTATTCTTCAAGTATTATTATTCTTCAAGAATAATAAGAAGTTCTTGATATTAACTTCAAGAACTTCTGAACTTTCTGAACTTCTTAACTTTCACAAGTGATAGTTACTTTCATTCTATTCTAATACTAGAAGAATAAAAATTGGCCCGTATTTTAAATTTAATAATTTTATTTAAGTTGATGAAATTAAAAAACATTTTTAAGGGGTTTTTTATTATTTTAAATAGATATTTAGTATAACACTGTATAAAATAACTGAACTTTGTAATAATTATTTTTTGAAACTTCTGACACACCCTTGTAGAAATAAGATTTGAAATTATATTAGCAATGTCAAATTGAATGAAAAATCGTTTGTTTGCGAGACTTTAGATTCACCACTTCTAACTAAAACTGGTCATATCATGGAAGTTTTAATTTAAATTGAATTTAATTTAAAGAAAAAAAAAGATAGTGTAGATGTGAATATGATGTATTTTTATGTAAGAATTGTCAGTGCATGTGTAGTTTTTGTTGCTAAGTGTTTTAAGAACCTCCATAATTTTCATTTTTCTGATTAGCATTCTTAAATGACTTCTCCCTTCCCTTGAAAAGTAAATTTTGTGTTTAAAAATTGCCAATCTTGTGCTCCATAAGTGACTTTTTTTGTGTTCCAAATTGCTCCAGAAATCTGTTTTTCTTGCTCCAAACTGCTCCAAAAATGTGTTTTTTCTTGCTCCACAAATTGCTCCAAAATTTAATTTCTACTGGCACATGCCTGAATGTTAAAAACTTATATTTAGGATTGTTGTAACATCTAGTTGTGCCAGGGTTTAAAATACGGTCGCATTTTTTGCAAAATGCGAAAAGAGTTGTATAAATGAAACGAGAGGGTTTTGCTTTTTTGCGAAAACATATTTGAAAAAATACTAGCGAGCAGCGAAATAACGGCTTTTCCATGCTTTGTCTACATTACAAGAACGCGTAGAGAATGCTAATGTGTTCCATTATTGAATATTGTGCAACCATCCCAATGCACACAGTTGATTGCTACTGAATCTTGTAAGATCTAACATTAGAAACCGATTATCTATAGAAAACATTGATAATCTTCTAATGATAAATATAGAAGGTCCAGAAAGGGAATTTTTCAACTTTAATAAGGCTTTTGAAAAGTAGGTGAATATGAAACAAAGAAAACTAGTAACATGTAAAAAAAGTTTTGAAAAACAATAAAATCCTTTTATCAAATTAACATTATTTTTTATCTGTTTGTCATTTAATCATAACAAATATTACATATATTACAATAGCTTTTAGTCAAAGTTTTGTCTCACTGGTAAGTACAGATTTGAATTAGTTTGTCATTAAGAATGTTTTGTAAATATGTAATCCTTTACAGATGTGACTGATTTTTAAAGGTAAGTCAGCAAATGAAAATCAAACGCATCAAGATGTCGAGAAAGTGGGGGAATGTGAATTTATAGGTATATTGGTCTTTTAGCATTTTGCCAAAGCTTTTTTTCTCATTTTTGCTAAAGAAATTTTTAACTCACGTTAAACCCTGAGTTGTGCACCTTACCTTTTGGTCCCCATCGACTGGATAGTTTATCTACAGGTCCGCCCAAAAGATTATAAATACATTTCGCTCTATGGGCAGAAATTCACTAACTCTCATATCTCAAAAAGTATTGGTCGTAGAATGTTGAAACTTTACATTTAGGATTGTTGTAACATTAATTTATGTTAGTGGTCATTCTAAGCTACATTTGACCTATGGAATCCCTGTTTTATCTAGAATTTTCTTGCAATATTTGTTTCACAGTGTCCAGTAAAAGTTAACCACACTGTCTTTCTCTATTACTGTTTTAAATTCCTTCTCTGAAAGCATAACATAATGAGTGAATATCCCCTAAAATATAAATTATTGTTAATTTCACAGTATATTTTGTATGTTAATCATGGGTGCCCATAGAAATTCTTCTAAGGGGAGAGGGACAAACTTAAGGAAAAAAGAAAACATTAGAGGGGGACAAATTTTGAATTTGTAACAACTGTAGTACCAATTTTGCTTTCTGATGCAATTTGATTTACATCATAAGACAATATGCTAAATCTAATAAAAAGGGGGGGGGCAAGTTCCTCACCATGCGCCCCGTTATGGGTACATACAGTATTAATGTTATATTCTTCAAGTATTTAATCTTATGCTATGGTTTTCTGAACTTGCAGGTGGCAGAACAGATTTCATTATTGACATTGTTGAGCAAGCAGAAAGCATAGATTTCAGCCTTGCAGTATTTGGGTCTTCTACTGGGCATCATTAAAGGTAAATAAAATTATGATATTGGTAAAATTTACTTTTAACCGGGATATAAATACAAAATAATTTTAATCATTTTTTCTATTGAATTTCAATGAAATGTATCTGAAATATTGGCTATATAATAGAAGTAGTTCCACTACCAATAAACTTTTAAATAGTACCTCACTGGATTGTAAAACATTGAAAACCCAAACCAGTATTTTTACATAGCAGCAAGTTAACATTTAACCCAAATGTATTTAAAATGTATCCACAATATTAGGTAAGCATTGGTAATATTTCTAATGTATTCCTAATATTGACAAGTAATTAGTTTTAGATATTTTTATAGTATTTTTATTTTTTCATGTTCATATACTTAATTATTCAATATTATCATTAAATTGGAAATAATAACTAATAAATTAATATTTACACATTATATCGTCAATGTTAATGAATTTAAATTAAATATATTTAAAATTTATCCACAGTATCTCGTGTATACTTCCAATTTTCTCATATTGCACAAGTAAATATTTTTAATGTGTTAGCATCTTAATATATTATTACTGGCGAATTATCACTCTTTATCTGTTATACATTATTTTTGCATTTAAAATCTGAAAAATAGTATTTTTATATAAATGCATTTATATACAAATTTCTGAAAAATATTTTAACAGATAAGTCAAATATTACTGAAAAATTTAATGTAATATGATTGTTCCCTTATTATCATGGGCAAGCGGGGTACATGCCCTAGTCTCCAAGTTTAAAGACTAAATTATTGCAGAATGTGAATTTTGAGTATAAAATTTTCCAAGATAGTAAATGCTTGTTTCTTTTCAAAAGTTTGACTCTTAGTGGCAAAATAGATCACAATCAGATGTGCCTAGTTTCTTTATGGTTTGTTTATTTTAAAGAATTTTTAATCAGGATGTTTTAACTATATTTGATAATATTCACTTCGTCTATCCCCTTTACATAAATGTATACTTGTTCAATCTCAGACAATTCAAATAATTGTTGCTATTCAATTAATTTTAGCAGCAGAGTAATCAGTTACTGGCAAACAGATTTACCACTTTCAGTAGTATCATGGAAAAGTCTAAATTTTAGTTGTACTTTTTTGAGACTTCATTTTTAATAAAGCTTGTTTCACTTATTGCAAAGAAAATGTTCATTAGCGTTCACATTTATCTGTCATATTTCATTTTAAATTCATTTAATCATGACATAGATTTGTACTAGAACATTGTGGAAAATACAGAAAGACAATTATCAGAGTCGGTGAAAAAAAGAAAATGTAACGGGCCCCCATTTAGACCCATTCTTCTGACCCAAGCCCTGTAGTCCGGGAGCCAGCTGACATATTAGGCTCATCATTGCAAAAAGTCTGAGATTTTTTACATTGGTTCATTTTATATTGTAAGTAAAGAAAGTAAACGTCAGCTGACAGAGTAGCGGTGGGTGTAGCCACCCAGGCCAATCCTCAGCTGGTGATTGAAAGTTACAGCGTCTTGCTAGATGTTGTTGGAGTAATTCCTTCTAAACTTCCTTTGTGACTGTGATTTGTCTATAAATGTTCATAAGCATTAATTCTGGATTAATTTATTATGCTTAATTTACATATATACATTTAAGACAGAGGTTTTAGAAGTTTAGCCGTTATCAGGCGAACATGCCTGTCTCTCATTACATCAGTTTCTTATCTCTGGTGAAACATACTGAAGTAAAACATACTTACACAGCGGCGCTGCAATCGCGCAGAAATTTTCTCTTCGGAGGAGGTAAGGCATAAGATTCTACAGATGTAGAGGCGCCTGATGTATTTCACTTGCATCAGCTGATCACTTTTACATTGCGAAAAATTCAGCGGGCAACGTCTTTCAGGTAACTCGTGTTCAACAGCTCAGCAAAAAATAAATTACACATAACTTGAGTTACGAGATAAATGCGAATTTAAGGGAAATTTTCTTCAATGTTTACATATAGGGGAAGGTGGCCCAAAATGATTCCCTTAAGGTGAAAACTTGCAGAAAATAACATAAATGTTAAATAAAACTTTGACCCTTTACCACTATATTTTACATTATATTTTGCATAATAAACACATTATAATAAAATTTTAAGCCCAAATTGAGTAACGAAAAAATAAAAAAAGAATTTCGAAGAGTCCAAAGGATCACTTCACCCACGGACATAATGGTCCTTCATTTGAAAATAATTGCAAATTGTTTTTTATCGGCAGAATAAAAGATGTAAAAGTAATTATGACTATACATGATGAAATAAAATAAGTTTTACAATCATATAGTTTGCATAATTTATTTAATGAAGATTTTAAAATAGGAAAGTGACACAAACAATAAATGCAGAAATGAATTAAATAATTTAATGGGGAGTCATGCATTTTGAGAACGTTTGAAGGGCTGCCATGATGACTAGGGCCCGAGCTGCCCACTTTAGTTCATAATACTGGAACTTGCCGATAAACATAAACTAAACAAGTGCAATTCACATCTAAAAACCTACTCTGTTCAGTCAACCAAGTCATATTTCTGTATATATTGTATTTCTAAATAAATAGGAAAGTTAGTGCTTACCTCTTAATAAATATGATAAAACCCAGTTTTTGAAGAATTATACCCAGACACATAATACACCGATTGCTTAAATATCGTCATTGCTTCTACTTGATTTGGCACAACTAGTTATGCGTTGTCCGATAGGTAGTGCGAATTGTAAGTAAGAAAACATACGTGGATCATTTTGCCCGCTAGGATTATTTTGGGCCACCTTCCCGTATATTTTTCTTTTTGTATTTTAAATATATAATTGAGAATAAAAAAAAAAGATTTAGGCATTTTCAGCTGATTTATAGACTCACTGTGAGATGCACCATGTAACATTAAAAATTGATAGATATCAGAAACCAAGAAAGCTGAACTTCATAAAATAGTTCTTTATAGAAGTTACCTGAAAGAAGTTGTCCACTGAATTTTCCGCGGTGTAAAATTGATCAGTTGATGGAAGTGAAATACATTGGGGGTCTGTGCGTGTAGCAATACGCTGTAACTTTCAATCGCCAGCTGACCACTTTTTCACCTGATCCTGGTAAATTTTATTTCTTATAGTGATTTTTAGCAATATTGTTTTGAATGTGACCTTTAGAGGAACATAACTAAAACCTTTATAAAAAATATATATATATATATATATATATATATATATATATATGAGTTCAACAAAGGTCATAGTTATCAGGCACCACTGACCGACAACATAGTTGCTAAATTTAGAGAATGACCAAAAATAACTGTGGTGAAAATTAAAATATTTATTTAAAAAATTACACCTGCTGGAAACCCCAAGCATCTCGACAGTATGTGCAGGCATGTTGTCACTTAAGCTTCTGCTTGACTAATATCAGCAGATAAACTGAACTAAAATTTTCAAAGGCATAGTTTCTCACATTTGGCTAACCATTGTACTATTTTTGTGTTCAATGCTTAAAATAAATGGCTGTATCCTTAAGCGAATTTCCCTCATTGTGTGCTCACCTGTAAGCTTCATTAATTGCTCATGAGTTACTGTAGTTTCCGTATATCACTGATTTGATTACATAATTTTTAAACATAAATGATACTGACAACAGTTAACAACTTGAGAAGTCATTTTTGGTATGTGTACTTACAGATTGGGACAGTAATGATTTATGAAATTATTGATTATGAATTCATTATTTAATCACTCTTAGTAGGCCGACCGAGTTGTATGGTGGATGAAGCACTGTACTCCGGTTTTGGGTTCAACTCCCAGCGTCCAGGGTTTGATCCCCGACTGGGCACTGTGTCCGCCCCTTCATAGGGGGTAACGCTGGCCGCCCACTACATGCGCCCATAATAAAATGGCCACACCTTCGGGCAGTTGTATAGGACAATGCCTAATTGGCAAGTTCCTGCTCGTTTAAAAATATGAAAAAAACTCTTAGTAGTTGTCTTATTCAGATTTTTTATTTTGTCTTGTTTAATTTTATTTATTTACAGGTGCTGCTCGAAACTTCAATAAAGCCCTGATGGATGTCCAAGTTACTAGTTAATTAAAAAATGTTTGATGAGGGCATGCGACCGTGAAGGAGGATGTCTGGAACGGGCTTTGAAGCAGACACAAATTTTGTATCAATAAATAAACTTTAATAAATTTTCTTTTAAAACTATCTCTCTTTCTCTATTTCTAAAGTGCTAAAGTTGATCTTCGGGTACGGGGACGCAAGTGTTATAATGAAATATATTACATCTAAAATGTAATATATTTAAAGTTTGACACTTATAAACTTAAAAATCAAAATATGAAGAGAATAGGTTGGAGTTGTTGAACAGACAAGACTTTGTGCGACTTGATTTTGCCTCTTCCCAAAATATGTTGCAGTACATAAACCTCTTGTAGAAAAGTAATCTTGGTCAAGTCTCGGGGAACCTAACAGCTGTGAAAGTGTAGACTAGATATTGTCAGGGGATCTGAAAAGTTAGCTAAGCTAGAACGCTTTATAGAGGTAATGAAAAAATCCTGTACCATGAAATTAAGGTTTTAAGTAAGTAATTTTAGGCTAAAATAAATCTAAGTAGTTTGTTATTTGTAGTTTTATGGGTTATTGTATATTTGCATATATTTTTTTGCATATTTTAGCTTTGACATCTGAAACATCCTCCCTTTAGAAATGAGAATTTCCTGATACTAACTGGCCTGGCACGTAACATTGGGGAAGCAAAATGTTTCCTACTGTAGACGCTATTTTCAAATCGGCTATATTTGAATTTTAGGGGATGGGACAATTTCTCACTTTGCTCTTAAGTTACACCCTAGCTGAAACATTTATCTTCTAAAAATGCATGCTTATTTTGCAATCTTAGGCATGCTATCTTTTGATTACTGCAAAAGATGAGTGCAGTATTAAAAAAATAACATAAAATGGCAGGGTCCGTATGCCTCCTGGATTTTCATTTTAAAAATTATGTGCCCCTAAAAATTCCCGTCTTTTATGGGAGACTCCTGAAATTTAGTAACTAATCCTGGAAATATTGTGTATTTAAGTTTTTGATCTGATATTTAAAGTTTCAAAATGTTCTACCGCAGTTATCTACCGAAAAAAATCTGCAATTATTATTCTCTGTTAACAAATTTGACAATTTTTTTCAAAAATTGTATAAAATTTTAATTTCAGCTAAATTTTAAATTTGAAAGTTTTAATAAATGATTTTTAAATACTATCATTTTGTTTTGTATTGTTTGTGTAAATGTGTATGGTTTCTAAAGACGATTCATACATGTGGGGGTTTTTTTTAATCTCTCTCTCTTTTTTATTATAAAAACTGTAATTTTCATTATTTGAGGTTTGCAGCTAAAGTAATACTTTACTTTTAAAATGAAGTACATTTTAATTCATCTACTGAAAAACATTTTTCGTTTAATATTTTTAAAAGGAATATAAATTAGTTTTAATATTTTTGTAATAAATACACTGCTGGCCACCCAAATTGCAACACCAAGAAAAACAAGAGATATCACAACAAAATTTATTGTGTAGATAACATGTTGACCAAGTAACAAATGATTAAATTTACAGCATTCTATGAAGCGTGGTTCCTGCCAAAATCAGTACCCAGAGTAGCCGCCGTTGTTGGAGATCACAGCTGCCACACGCCTCGGCATTGATTCAAAGAGACTTTGAATGTGTTCTTGGGGTACAGCAGACCAAGCAGCTTCCACACGTTGCCAAAGTTGATCTGGTGTGACAGCTGGGGATGAACTCTGGGTCAGTCGTTGAGCAACCATGGACCACATGTTTTCTATCGGCGAAAGATCCGGAGAGCGCGCCGGCCAGGGAAGCAATTCAATCTGGTGATTGACGAAGAACCCTTGGACAATGCGTGCCACGTGTGGCCGTGCATTATCCTGCTGAAATATGGCTGTTGGCAAGCCCTGAAGGTAAGAAAGGACAACTGGCTCCAACACCTCGGAGATGTAGCGCTGGCTGGTTAAAGTACCGGCAATGCGTACTAGAGGAGTGCGAGAGAGATATCCGATACCGCCCCATACCATAATACCCGGTGCAGGACCAGTGTGACGGTGCATAATGCAGCTGTTCAGCATCCTCTCTCCACGGTGTCTCCAGACACGAATCCGACCGTCGTGGTGTTGCATACAGAAGCGTGACTCGTCAGTAAAGAGAATTTCATTCCATTCTGTCGTCCACATCCTTCTTTCATCGCACCATTGGCGGCGGAGACGTCTGTGGTTCCGCGTCAGAGGTAGACAAAGCAACGGACGTCTTGCGGACAGACCATTCTGCTGTAAACGACGTCGAATGGTACGCGCAGACACTGGATGATGCGTTACAGACTGAATCTGCTGTGATATGGTTCGTGATGTGACTGAGCGGTCCGTCACTGCCATGCGTACAATCTGCCTGTCATCACGTGACGTGGTGCACTGAGGTCGATGCGGTCGATCACGTCTGTCCGTCGTACCCTCCTGCACCCAACGATCACATATCCGCATCACAGTTGTTTGGTTTCGTCCAATACGACGACCGATTTCCCTGAAAGATAACCCACAATCTCGGTATGCCACTATCCTTCCTCTGTCAAACTCGGATACTTGATCAAAAGATGATCGTTGTTTCCTACGAGGCATAATTTATCGTTTTTTTGAAAAAAAAGCAAGAAAAACACAATTGCTGTACTTGAAACCGTCGAAATCTCCAAGCCTTAAATAGCGCTTTGAGGTGGCGCCACAGGCGCGCTTGATGTGCGTCTGCGCTGAAATTCTAATCATTTGCATATCTCACCTCAGCTAATGCATGTTGTAAATTTCATATTATTTGCATGCTTCCTTCAGGGTGTTGCATTTACGATGGCCAGCAGTGTACTTATTAATTTAAGAAAATTAGGAATGTATTATGCATGAGGCTGGCCTAATCAAATTTTTAAAAAAGACCAAATTATGGTAATACATTACAGTATTATGCACATATTTTTATTAAATGTTGGATAACATCTTTATGAACTATGGGTTTTCAATTATAACAGGTCAAAACACTTTTTTTAAGTGAAAAATACATTAACTTCAAGAAAGAATAAAATTTTAATGCACTTAGAACCTTTCGACTGCTCCTGGGAAAACTCCTGGAATTTACATCACAAAAAAGAGTATAAACCCTGAAATGAGTACGTAAGTTGCATTGCAATTTGAATAATTTTAGAAAACTTATGGTTGTTTCTCAAAGATTGTTAACTTTCATTCCGAACAAATGTGGGTTACCACTGGTCAGGGAATTTCATGTTGGCGAAAAAATTGCAAATTTTGGCCCCAAACTTGGAAAATCAGTGTTTGTAAATAAACAATGCTTAACCTTACTTCGGAAAGCTAAAAATGTTAATATGCAAAGTTGACATCATAAACATAAAAAATAGTCTGGATTTTTATAACATGATAATCTGGAAAAGTCGGAATTTTTTTTTCAGAAATTGAGTGTCAACCCTGTGTTGAGAAAATTTGTTATTGGCGAAAGAATATTTTATGCAGCAAATTTTCGCAAAAACTTAAAATTTTGTACTTTAACCTACACAATTTATTTTTTAGTTTGAAAAGGTTGTTTTTTCATACATTATTTGGCATATTATAAAAATCCCTATTTTAAAACATTGAGGTTATACAACTGCTTAGTAATTAAATCACCACCTAATATTTCTTTGTCATGAAAGAGGAACACATTGTTTTTCTACATTTTTTGAAAATGAACCTTCAGTTTCTGAGGAAATTAATAAAAATATTTAAAGAATACTGATATGCTGGTACTGAAAGAATTACAAATATATCTTATTGCAGGCAATACACACTTTTGAATGTGCTATTTCATCATTATCTACAACACTGTTCATTGATATGTAAAATAGGGAAAATTGAAACAAATTTATCTAATGAAAACTATTTTATATATAAATGGTTAAGTAAAGATTGGTTTCTCTTTTAAATAGAAAATGACATTACCAAGATATAAATATTTTATTACAATTAGGTAAATTATCTTAGTTTTGCTAATTAACAATTTAGCTTTTATCAAACTAAAATCATTGAAGAAATTCACAAAACTAACCTTAATAAAGTCCTTGTATCAGTGTTTCAGGCAAAACAATATTTAAGGATAATTAATTGACTGAAGCACTAATCGGACTAATCTTTTAAAATCTATATCAGTTCAATAAAAATAAATTGGCAACTCATACGTCCAAGGCGCTTCGCCCATCGTGACATAAAATTAAGTGAATGGGCCAATCCCTCTGAATCCATCGCGGCGCGGGGAAAACTCATTGGGTACTGATACCTTGACCGGCGGCAAGTCCAAGATGACATAAAGTGGATGTATCCATGCACTTTCACCATGCCCGGCCCGATGCGTAGTCACTGGCGATTCGCTACGCGGCCAGTCTCTGGCCAAGGGGAAATTGCTACTAGGGTGGTCACTATGGCGTAATTCTTCCTTTCTTTCAGCTCTCATTTCTTTTCTGTCTTTCTCTTCTCTTACTTCAACTCTCTTTCACTCACTACTTACGCCATGTTTAGTGTACATATTTGTAATACATTGGTTTTTATTAATGTGTATTTGTTTATTACATTTATTACTTTTTAGTGTAATTGTTTATTATGTCTATTATTTATTTATTAGTGTGTATTTGCTTACTGTGTTTATTGCTTACATTATGTTGTTAAGATTTGGTTAAAGGTTAGACACTGTATATATTTGTGTGACCTCCTAACTGGGGATTGTACTGCCCGGGACGTGCAGTCCTTGGGAAGAGGCAATGTTACGAATTTTCGGGGCAACCCGCTGCTCTGGGGCTTAAAATGGTTTAAAATTCGTATTCTACGCTTCAAATAGATAAATTTTGCTTTCTATTGCATCAAAATCGGCCAATTAGAACGGGAGATACGGAGGTTTCGGGTTCCGGTATGTTTTTCTATGGGGCTTTTAGAAATCTCGAGAAATATTGGTCCTAGGGCTTACATCTTTTCACTTTTGGGGACTTACTTTTGGCGCCAAATTTGGCGATATTTCTCCAAAAGTCGCCAAGCGTGGCGACATTTTGGTCATTTGGCGCGATTTTCCCTATGGGGCTTGTACAGCTGCTTTTGCTGCATTAAAAACCTATAATACCTGACATTTCTCTTCTATGACGTAATAAAAATTCACGCTTTATGTAGAACCTTCGAGAAATAGACTTTTCTTGAAACTGCCCGCAGCTTCTGCCTCCCCTATAAATTCCGGCGTGTTTCATCGGCCCCAGTTCAGTGCGAGTTGAACGCTCAGTGTGTGAAGAGCTCTCCCAGTGAGAGTACGCTTGCTTTGTGAATTGATAGTGCTATAGAAGCTGTGTTTTAGCTTGCTCTATGAAGCTGTTTTTAAAGTGCCGTGTGTAAATTCTTCATTGCTGTGTCTTAAGGGATTGTGTACGATATCCCTTGAATATTTTCACTGAATTTTCTGCCTGTGAAAGTGACTTATTTTGTGTGAGAAATACAGCATTTGTGAAAGCTTCTGACCTAAGTGGACTGTTAAAAGCACATTACAGCTTAATTGTGCTTGTGGATTTTGTACAGCTGATTACTCTACGAAGTTCTAGAAGCAATAAAGTTGTGTTCCATCCTGACCAGTGGACGTTTTACTGGAACTTCCTACACCAACTGGACTTTAGAACGACGAACCCCGGAAACAAGGAGATTCCGG